>JAOUQU010000028.1:6051142-6073072 GCA_028566735.1 Ammoglanis amapaensis
CATTAAGCGATCGCTACAATATATTACATAGATTGTCATTTTCTAATTTACACCAATGCAAGTGTGATTTAAAAAAAAAAGAATAGCGACAATTTTTTTATGCAGCTCACTTGTGTCACTATAATGAGCTATTTTTAGAACAGGCCCGGGGGCGGCTCATGAGGTCCGTGCGGGCGACCTGGTGCCCGCGGGCACCACGTTGGTGAGCCCTGCTCTACTGGTTAGCAGTATCACGTGCATGTGCCCTAACCACTAGGCTAGGGTTGGCCCCCTCGGTGCCAAGCTAAATATGAAGAGTAAAATACTACGTTTGTATATGGTATATGTATCTAAGGTTGTTTAATATTCATGCAAAGTAGCTAAATATGTAAACTAACATGCTTAGTCTGTAGGTGAAAGTCACATTTGCATTTTCCACATTTAGCAGAAGCCTTTATCCAAAGCAACTTAAAGCACTGTGGTATTATCTAGTCTAAGCAATTTGCGTAAAAGGCAATGCTCGGGGGCCCAACAGCAAAAACCTAGTGGGGGTTTAAACCAGAGTAACTTCTGGTTACTAGTCCGGTACCTTAACTAGCAGTCAAATATGAAAGTTAGCTCGTTCATTTGTAGCCCAATTTTCTAACTATGAAAGCTAAAATGCTATGTTTCTACACTAAATATGTCAACTAATTACTAACATTTGCAGGTTAAATTGTTAAATATGTATGCCAGTGTTGCAAATTTGTAGGCTAAACAGCTATGTTTGTGTGGTTAATAGTTAAACATGTTTGTATGCTAAAATAATACGCATGTGTACTTCTGGGGCTGCCGTGGTCTGGAGGTTAGAAAACTGGGCTTGTGATCAAAAGGTTGTTGGTGTGATTCTGAGAGCTTGAGGTTTGTTCAACAGCTCATGAATGAAGTGCCTTTGAGCAAAACCATGAACCCTGGGTGCTGTGTTTAGAGCTGCCCGACGGTCTGAGAACGTCTGCTCACTGCCGCCCCCCAGTGTGTATAAACGTGTGTTTCACAGCATTGATTGGGTTAAATGCGGAAGAATAATTCCCACATGTGACCTATAAAAAGTATTTCTAATCCAAGCCGCTTTTTATGTAAGCTAAAATCAACTTGTATGCCAGGTTGCTAAATGTATGAGCTAAATTAAATTGCACTTTTTACATTTGTTGCATGTATATACTCTCTTAAGGCACACAAAACGGGGTTAGAAGCAGCAGCCTTCCGATTTGCCTCTTCTACAACAAACTGCATATTTACTCGCACCACCTTACACGTTCCAACTCCGCCAGACAAGCTAATGCATTTTTACTCAGGGAAACCAAGAAAGCAAAACATCAAATGTCAAAAACTAAATGTCACCCGCTATTTTAACTACAGAAAAAAATTGACCTAGTTATAAACAATGAAAATAACACAATGTTATTAAAAACAGGGAAAAAAAGATCCAGGTTTCCCAATAGAATTATCGCCATTACTTCTGTCCTTAGAAAAAAAAAGTAATTAGGCAGTAAAGCGCGGGTGGAACTATCAGCCGAGATCTTCCCAGTAGATAGTCTGGCATTTCAGAGCGTCAAACGTCTGCCTCACTTCGTCCTACATTCATGTACATGTGCAGCAACTTACAATAATGGCTGGATAAAATAAAAAGTTATTGTAAGCCAATGCAAGTGAATGGTCATCTATCAAATAGATTTAGAATTTAAAATTGCTCTTTTCCTGTTAGACCACACAAGGCAAATAAAAAATACACAATTACTAAAGCAGCATGGATGTATTTGTTATCAAACTAGAATAAAAAGGCCACGTTATTTATTTTCCAGAGCTTTTAGATCATATGTATTCATAGTAGCTTTGGTATTTTTGCTAAGTAATTGTGATTTTTAATTAGAGATGCTGCAATATCTGTCGTATTCAGTTGCTATTCGAGGTTAGCTACTCCTGGGCTTAAATAATAAACAAAAACAAGTTCTACTTTAGTTCTAAGTCCCTGATCTTATCACAGTGCACTTCTGTGGCTGCATTTATTAAAATAAGCTAGGCCTGATCATTGTTGTGCCTTGTATTTGATCAAAATACACTTGGACCTTTGGACGGTTGACTAATTTGACAGTCCCAGCAATAACAAAATGTTGCAAAATGAGTGCTTGTCTTGTACAGGCCTTAAACTTTAGCAGCTTGGGCTTTCTTTTGGGTTAGTTAGTGTCTTAAACATTTAGTCGAAGGGGTTGAAAGACAAACATTTATTTAAAATTCTTGATAAATGATACAGATATTATATCTCAAGCTTGTTATTATGTCTGTCCCACATTGTCCCAATTCAACTTGCTACTTATCCTACATTTTGTCCATCTGGAGGTTGTTACCCTATTTGTAATGAAAGTTGCTAAATACATTGGATGAAAATCTGAGTTTGTACGCTATGATGCTAATGATAAATAAGGTGATAGAAATGTCTATGCAGAGTTGCTAAATATGTAGACCAACATGCAAGGTTTGGACGTTTGGGAACTGCTAAAAGTTCTTAAATATAAAGAGTTTTTAGTCAAGTTGATAAAAATACAGGCTTCAAAAATATTAAAACATGTATGCAAAGTGCGTAGGCATGTATGCAAAGTGTGAGAGGTAAACGGTAACAAGAATATTCTAATTTGCTAAATATTCATGCTGAATTATTAATAAACAGACTAAAATGCTAGGTTTTGTATGCAAATTTGCTTTAAAAAATGTATGTAAACATTTAGTCAGTACAGTAATTGTGTATGCTAACTGCATTGTGATATAAACAGGAGGATTCAAACCACAATTATGTTTTTAAAAAACATATTAAACAGAAAACATGAAAAGGGACAAAACTGCAATCCAAACACATATTTGAAAGCAAATATTCACTATCAATAAATCGATTGTGTCCCTTTTTTAGAGTGAAATAAAGAAATGAAAGAATACACACGGTGAGGGGCAGGTTGGGAAGTCCTCGTACTCCAATGATCGCGTTCAGTTCGGTCATTGTCACTTGTTTGGCACGTTCAACGGCTTGAGCGACCTGCTGCTGGTGCTAAAAAATAATACCGATAATAAAATTAGACATGAAAAAAAATAAAAAAAAAATAAAACAAAGCAAATAGGTCCAGACAGAGAAGACCGATATTTGCATGATGCATGCTATGTGAAACAGAACAAATCTATGTTCAGTGTATGTAAAAATCTGAACCCACAGCTGAGGACAGATGCAAATCGCTGGTGCAGTACAGCTGGAATGGGGGCTCATTACACAGCCAAACCAGCCTGTTTGTTCTTACTCGTGTGGTGGATCCATCCAACAATACAGAAGAAATCAATTAAAAAGTTTCATAAATCATCCTGACATAAGCTAATAGAATAGTGGTATATAATCACACCCACATGTAATAAAAACGTGATCTTAATAAATGGTAATAATATGTAATAGGATTAAGATTTATTACCAAATGTGTATCTACCTAAGCAGTGAAGTAGGTACGTAACCCTCACTGGAAAACAATTATACAGGTTAAAAACTGTTATACAAGCGTCGAGGATGATTTTACGTCCATTTTTACCTCGTCCCCACTGTACTTTTAACATCCTAAAGCTTCGCCATCGATTCAGCGACATTAACACAGGTGGACTAAGAAGAGTAAGTATTTTCTGAATACCCAGATCATCACAGCTGTGTGCTAAAGACTCTTACCTCTTGTGACAGGAAGGGCATAATCTGAGCCAAAATTGCATTGAGCCTTTTAGCGATCTCGGTCTGCAAGAGAGAATACAGAAACAAAATGAAACATGGAGTGATAAGGGGGAGATAAAAAAAAAATACCCCAACCCTCAATCGGAGCGCTTTAGTGTTTACGACGATTAAGTCAATTACCATGGCAATCAGCGGCGCTTGACTCGGCACACTCCAAACAGCATGATATTGACATGTGAAATATTTAAAGCATTAGGAGGGCCCGGGAGAGTGGGAGCGCAGCTGCGATGAGTGTACACTCCAAACGGTGCAGGGAGCCGAGCCGCGTTAAGAGCGCCATTAGACTTCACCCGCCGTCGGCCTGGTGACGCGGGTTTGTTCGCTGCTGAGGACTTCCCTTACACTACTCGTCGTGTTGGATCACGGCGCGAGATGATTTCAGGGCTAACACCGATCCGTTATCGATCCGGATCACTAGGACGGATATCGTGTATATATATATTAAGAATCGTGATGTGATCCGAGCCCATACTGTTGTATCAGGATTTTGTATCTCCAGTCCCCCGCTACTCCTTTTTTCCTGCAGAGAATGTCGTTCTCTTAAAGAGACAGTACCCAATTATAGTGAAACAGCAATGTACTGTGGACGAGCATATAGACTTTAGATAATTATCCAGAACCAACTTCAAGTCTCATAACTGTGAGATTGTATCGGACATATGATATGTTTAATCATTATCCTACAAGAAAAAGTGGTAAAGTCACTTTTTACCATAACTTCACCTCAACCGACCTGTTATTTTTTTATTAACCAGCACTGTTTAAGAAGATAAGAGAGCAGCCAAATACCAAGAAACCAGAAAAGAGTCGATTGGGCTAAGGATGTTAAAAAGACGCTGTTTTAACTAACGTTAATCACTTGCCTGGTCTTAAAAAACCAACGTAGGAACCGAAGAACATGTAAAAAGCAACAAAGTTCAACCTTAAAAAGTGGATCACGATGACTTGTTGACTGAATCAGAAAATCTCAAGCCAAGACAGTTTGGGCACCCCTGCTTTATCTTAAGCCTGGACTAGGCCTGGCTGTGTGAAAAGCCACTTGTTGATGTTGGGAATTAAGATGAGGCTTCTGGCTGAGGATAGAAATGTCTGCAGCACTCGGTAATGAGAGAGGGTGGACCGGGGCCAAATCCGTCAGTATTCCGGGGTGCATTCCGCCCCGCCACCCTCCTCCTTCATTTTCCCAGCACCGGCAGCGCTAACCACCAGCCTCCCACTCCTCACCCCACCCCCCATCGATGCAGAACGATCTCCATTCTCTCTACGCCTGCCTGACCGTGGTCACCATGGCAACTGCGACCGAGCTGAGCGCCGACCAACCCCTCGAACCAATCCCCCCTGCCCTCCCCCCCTCCTCCTCGTCGTCGTCTCCTATCGCGCCGCAATCATTATGCAAATGCTACCTCGAGTTGACCGTAACAGCCTGTAAAATCATATTACAGGCACGCGGGCAGGTCATTAAATTGAATTTTCGGCCTGTCGATCAGACCCGGGCTAGGCGCGGAAGGTGGATAAAGAGGTGGAATGGTGGCACACAAAGGAGGAAGAGCCCAGATTTATCTTTGTGCGAGCGATTCTAAATCTGAGCGCTCTGTGTTGCCAATTTTGGATCGGTCGTATAAACCTATCCTGTCTAAGCCTGGCACCAAATAAAAAAACAAACAAACAAAAAACAAAACGTGTAATCAGGAGACGGAAAACGAGCTCGGCTACAAACGCATCAGGAGAATTTATGAGACTCGGTTCAGCCCGGGGCCGCGTCCGTGCACAAACATGGTGGCTGCTTTTTCAGCTGCTTTCTCTCTGATTTCTCATTCGCTGGTAAACACACGGCACGGTGCGGTGGCAGGAAATTATTTATTACATATCGCTGAAAAATGGCAAGTGGCCGTCGCGGCCGGAAGCAATATACGAGATGATGGAGGATCGTTTCCCTGGCTTCGTCGCTCAGTCTGATGAGGAGAGATTCATATTCCGGGGCAGGCGGTGATGTCCGCAATGAGCAAGCAGACGGAAACTGGAGCCATCTAAATCGGCGCTAATCTAAGTCGGGTCGCGCTCCACATTAAAGACGCAGACAGAGTACAGACATAAAGGCGGCTACAATCACGCAGCCCAAATTTCTCACTCACGGCAGGTTTCCTGTGCTCTAAAATGAAGATGCTGGCTTAATAAAAAGCAGCTCGCCATTTTGTCTGTGTGTATGGGTGGATGGTAGGTCTGACTCGATACCATTACATCCGATAATGCAAATTTAGATGACGACGATACTGAGACCAATCCCGATATTAACCCCTCATACTACAATGGTAAAGCTTTTTTCACATTGATGTAGGATGATGATGATTTTGATTTGGTCGATTAAATTAACCTGGATATGTAATTGATCTAGTTTATAGTTTGGGTGGTAATGAAGTTAATTCTAGATAAATGTGTTGTGTCCGTGTTCTTGTCCAGTGGCAATTGCAGTATTATTGGGTTCAATACGACAGGATCTCTTATAATCGGAAATCGTTCAAGCTTCAAAATGGTCTTTTCAGGTCTAACATTATGTCTTGGGCATTATGAAGAGGTTTAATGCTCACAAAAACATATATCAAGGCAGCGATCAAAATGAGTACATGTAAATGTGCATTAAATGAATCTGGGTTCCGACAGGGATTGCTGTGTATTGCGTAAGATATTCCTTTATGTAGGTATTACGCTATGCAGTGTTAGTGTTATGTAGAGGACGGAAAGGTCGTAAACGATGTAAAACATGAGTGGATGGCTCGGCGAATGATTGATAAACCGTCTGGGTGTGTAATCCTGGCTTAGAAAGATAACCTCATCAATAGAGGCTGAATGTGTGACAGGATCGGCAGCGAGTCCCCGACTAAAGCGTATCGAGCGCATTCCTAAAGGGCTTACTAGAACGCTGACAGCTGCCCGAGTGGGGTCAAGGGTTGACTTAACAGTCACTCACTTTAAACCTTTGCTCTCAGGCTAGCAAACGCAAATCTTAGCACGGACAGACAGCTGCCGTGCACATAGACAAGCGTGTGTGTCTCCTGACACATGCTTTTCCTTCACCACGTTCTTGCCTATACACAGACACGGCGTGATGTGTGCATTCGCGGCAGATAAAAATAGGATGTTGTCACTTTAAGGAGATGAAAGCCCGGCTCTCGAGAGGTGAGATTCATGCGCCTGTACACAATTACAGGTACTCGGACCTGTCTAGCACCCCTTCAAGTGCACTCCAGGCCTAGCCTGTCGATGGCGTGCTGAAAGCTATTTGTCTGCTGCTATCAGCGGCTGGTGGAACGGAGGGAGACGCTGGCGAGCGTTGAATATAGAAGGCGCTTGTGGACGAGTGTCCACCATTAAAAGGATACTTGACCCAGCCGGTTGTACGGGTATTTAAATTTAACAGAGACAGTCGAGCAACCTGTTATTTGATTCGTTTTTATGTTTTGCCGTGATTTATCTTAGTGGGGGTAAGTACAGGTACCAGAATCACCAGACAATGTAATAATCAAAATAAGATGACAAGCTATTGTGGAATTGTCCGTTTGAGTAAAATGAACAGTGTTTATTCTATTGTTGTTGTTCTTTTAGTTCATAGAATAAATCAAACCTGCTCACTGGTCTGTTATTTTATTATTTATTCCATCCATCCAGCCATCTATTTACACACGCATACAACACAAATTGTGATGTCTAAGAACCCTAGTCACCTATGACTGTCATCAGACCCAATCACTATTCATTTCTTGGGTCACCTTTGACCAAGAACACCCCACAAGAGCTGCAGATTGGTTCTTTCGCGCCATTCACCTAGCCTTCACATATGGGCACTAATCAAATATGCTCAAATCCCTACTCGAGTCCATTTCTCTTTAAGGACGAAATGTTCGTTTGTTGATTTATCGCTCCTACCTAGAGACGGCTGTAGTGCCAAGAAAAAAAAAGTGTTATTCACAAGATTGCTTAATCGGCTAACGTACCAAAAACAAACTAGCCGTCGTTGTGTATGGTAGGTGTGAAATCTTATTTCTCTTTCGATAAGTTCTGTGCATTGCTATGTGTACAATAGTTTTCATTGGTAAGCGACAATATTTAGAATGCTAGGTTGGGCAAAAGATGGTAAACGCTGCAATAAATATTTTGCGTTGGAGTAAAGCATTCGATTAAATCTATGATCTAAAACAGTTAAATGATTGTACATGGTGCAAACAATGATACGACAGAAGTGGCGTGGAGTACAAACACTGGTTGAAATGGCTAAAGTGAACACCGGTGTGTGTCAACCTGGAACAATACAAAGCCTCTCATTTACTTCGCGGGGAAACGTCGTCACTCTCTGGGCGTGTGTTCAGTACCTGACCGCAGGCTGTTGAGTGAGAAAATCAGAGGCGGTCTGGGCAGTTGGGCCTTCCTTCCAAGCGTCCAATATTTTCTCTTTGAAAAGAGGCTATGTGCGCTCGCCTCGCAGAGCGAGTGTGTTTGCTTTGGCTGGCACTAAGAAGGGCTATCCAGCAGTTAGCAAACACTTACTAGAGTCTCCCTCGTATAAATCATTGATCGGCCTCGGCGTTAACCGGGGGCAGAATGACTCAAGCCAGAGCTCCAGGGGAGTAAGGGAATGACCTGACGATGAGAGACAGGGCCACCGAGGCTAAGATGGATGTATCAACGAGAAAGAACATCCAGTTGTAGGAGTTTATCAACACAGCAGAGCAGATGTCGGATCAGTGTTGGTAGCAGACAGACCACGTTGAGTCTTATCAGTTCTGATGAGCTGATTGGGTGGCCTATGGGAATCTACCTATCGAGTCCCGCCCTTAAATGAGAATATGAAAGTGTGCATTTTCTCCTGCCTTGTGAATTCTTTGTTTATTTATTCATGTTTTATACTTTTGGTTACATTCATGGAAGAAACAATGTTTTTATTCATTAACCAGTACGTTTCAATAGCACACAAATCATTATCAAACACAATCACTGACCTAGGGATTGAACCAATGACCTTCTTGCGGTTAGGTGAGCAGGCTATGCCCTACTACCTCTTAGAGTCTTATCGACGACAGAACGTCCCTCCCACCCAACCAAGTCCTGTCGATGGAATAAAATCATCGCACTGGACAGTATGTTGGTGTGTGTGTGTGTGCGTTCACTCTACCAGATTTTGCTAATCGAACACAGGACCTCCTTACAGTGAGGCAACAGTGCTACCCGCCGAGAAAAACTATCCTAGTGTTGGATGGTATAGTGTCACTAATGGGCAACAACTCCATTAAACCCGAGAGCTTAATACTGTGAGACGAGAGTGCTATCCACCAAGCCATGGTCCCACCCCTCAGACTGAATGATAAAATGGTGTGAGATTCAATACAATACCGCTGGGTATCGAACCCGGGACCTTCGTACTGTGAGGTGAAAGTGCTAGCCATCGGAAATATATCCTCTGACTGGATGGTGTGGTGTCACATTTACTCCTTTGGCCTCTAGCATGATTGAGCGGGGACTGGATGAGTTACACAAACACAAACACAAACACACACACACACACACACACACGCACACACACACGATGGTGATGCCTGATAAAAGTCAGAGCTCTAAAATGGATCCGTCGATTAACCTGTTTACAAAGGGCCAGCCCTCCCACTCGCTCCACTGCCTCCGCTACCTCCACCCCCTTTTCTCCTCTCACAATCGGTTTCTAGCCGCGAGATAATTGGCTGACAGGAGCCATCAAAGAGCGTGGGACCTAACAAACAACCGGGGCGCACTGACACACACGGTGGACGCTGATGGATGGCCTGTTCGACCGCTCCCTCCCTGATGCTATTAACCTTCAGGGGAACGGGGAGGCTGCCGCAGAGCCGAGTGAACTAGCGCCCTCCGCCCTTATTGTGATGATCCGATTACAACGGCGCTCCTGTCCGCTCATCTGGAAAATGCAGCCGACGCCATCAATCAAAATAACGCGCGGCTACAAGCACACGTTTCGATGATGAGCTTAGGGAGTTTGTGGGCGGGGGCATTTTTTAAAAGGCTTTTTAACATCATTTTTCACTTCGGTTACATTCATGACTAGACACATATCGGGTCCTGGGTTTCATCCCCATGTCAGATGTTCCAGAGAAACAATCTTCGCGTGTTATCATTGTGTCTGTCAATTTTCCTGGAGACTCCGCTTTCCTCCCACAATACAAAAACATGCAGCCAGCTTGCAGAGAGAGAGAGAGAGACTGGAATGTCGCATTGATACCTGACGCCATTGTTGTGCCGATCCGAAGCCGGGATAAATAGTGATTGCTGTGTCAAAATTAGATGCACAACAAAGTAATTCACCACCAAAGCTCTAGAAGGCGTAGACTATCTGAGGGTTATGACACGTTTGTGTTTACCCTACGAGAAGGCGCAGAGCTGATCGATATTAAACAACGGATGGTTTTAGAAGTCAGATCATAAACAAAACATTGTAAACATCAAACCACCACCATATGCAGAGAGCGGATACTTTAACTACACGCGTGCACCCTATTCTCTTTTGATTGCTATAGCGATACCCTAGCGATCGACGTCGTCTCGATGTGTAATTAGAATTTGGAGGTGCATATCTGTGTCGACGAAACGATCTGTATACAAATCAACCTTTAGGAATCGAACCCAGGACCTTCCTGCTGTGACGTGACAGTGTTGCCCAATACACCCCAGGGTTGCCCATTTGCCTGGAGAAACTGCATTATGTAACTTTTTCTTACAAATGAGAGAAGTTGCATAGACAAGGAAACGACGCAGACGAGGGATGAGCACGGTGTTGCTCATTTTCCAAAAGCTGCATATTTCAGCATGAATTCTACACCCACAATTCTCTCCTATTCACACAATAAAAATTAAAATACGTGACCGGAGTTTAAATTCTACGCACGCGGCTTTACTCTCATTTCTGATTAGCGCAGAGTCCTATTTCTAACCGCTGCCGTGATTTAATGTTTGTTTAATAGAGTTGAACGTCGTGTTTTACACTTTACGGACATTCGTGACAGGAAATGTTCACGTTAATTATTCATTACACAAGATTCATCAGTTCACAAGGCTAAAACACGCGGTCATGGACAATTTAGCGTTTCCAATTCGCCTTACTTGCAGGGGAGTTGGTTTTATCGCATTTTACAGTCAGGTTTGACACTTTTGATTACAGTTATAATAACACGTGGTAGATATTCATTACACTGGGGGAAAAAACACTCAATTTTTGTATCGTCAATTCACCTTGCTTGCAGGTTCTTGGACTACAGGAAACCCATGCAGACACGGAAAGAACATGGGACTGCGGTTACTTATTAGGTAGAGGTTTAGGATTTCAATGAAAATTAGAATCCTAGATCTGCCGTGCAGGCTGACCCTGTGCTCGATGACGAAGCTAATTTGAGGCCTAACGTGACTCTGCCTTGCGATGGACAAACTGTGAAATGCTTTCTACTAAACAAGTGATAAGTAAATGAATGATGTACAGCCAAATACATCATGTTGTCATAATTAAGCAGATATTACTGAGCTTTGGGCTATAAGCCACTGGCTGGGTATATAAATCTGCTCCAGAGACGTAGCACAGTATCCGAGTCTGTGCCCTGATTTTGTGCCCAGCATCTCTATCTGTATATGTACAGGCATATATGAACAATATATATATATTCTAAAAGAGCTTTTGATCTGATTTAAACTTGGCTTGGCTGAAGATTCGTAAATCTTACGCTGGCGCTTTTGTTTTATCCTCCACTTCTGTTAAAAACGATGTTGACGGGGGAAAACAAACTCCTTACGCGTTGCTTTGTGCGACCAGCTGCACCCCACTACCGCCATATGCTGATGTATTAGTTTTCAAATCTCTTGTGATTTTATGCCATATACATAAAGATAACACAGAACTGCGCTTTCTTTTTGTTAAAGCAAGGGAAAGCTTTTTCATTAGCAAACAAAAAAACAACCAAACAAGCACGGTCAGATATACAGCAGTGGAGAAAAAAAAAAAGAAGAGACCACTAACAACTCATGAGTACGCTGTTTGACCAAAATGAGCAGTGTTTTATTTTATTCTCAATCTTATTCTACTTTATAAAATTAAAATGCCGCTCATCTTGGTCACACAAACATTTTGGTCATTTGGAAGTGGTCTCTCTTCTCATGCTTGTAAAGTTATTAAAAGGTTCTAAAATGTGGGACAGACCGGTAGAGGTGAATTTACAGCATCGATTTATAATTCCCCAGCTCTATATGGGTGTCTGAAAAGTGCTGACATAACAGAACCGGGCCCGACTCCTCTCCCTTTTCTCATTAAGACACCGGGGTCGTCGCTGCCAAATGCACCGCTTTAATCTTCTCAAACATGTCTGACCGCGTGGAGATGAGCGGTTAGCCGAGCCCAAACTGGAAATGTGCAGAAATGATTGTTTATGTATCTTTACCTCTTAATACCAGACTGTTATATCTATGAAGCGCACTTTACTCATCCCTGACATACCGGTGTAACCAGGCTGACTAAGTCCTCTCTCTAGACTTTCTCTCTCTCTCTCTCTCTCTCTCTCTCACACACACACACACACACACACACACACACACACACACAGACACAGACACACACAGACACAGACACACACACACACACACACACACACAGACACACACAGACACAGACGCATGTGCGTAACACACCCCGTGTTCTTAGATCACAGGAAGTGTGATCTCAAACAGTGGACAGAGTCAGAGCGGGATCAAAGGCTCACGTACCTGTTTGTGCATCTCGATGTTCAGCCCGTAGGACATCTCGTAGTACTGGGAAAAAAGAGAGAGAAAATATATTCACTTTGGCTTTTCACTCAGCATACGCCACGATCAAATATTCTTACAGCACATCAGAAAGATGTCGGGTGTCTTTTTTTTGAGGGGGGGGTTCATCTTTGCCTAGGCTTTTGATGAGCACTTCAAACGTTCGCACCAGAATTTGATTTCGAGCCGAACCAGAGAGATCAGAGTCAACCGGGTCTTCAATTAGGAAAGAAAGCAAAAGAAAGCTAATGCCAAAAGATGATCGATAGATGGCAGATCAGGGGTCGGCAACCTTTTTATATGTTCCACATAAACAACAAGATTGTAAACGAGCGCCATATAATAAATCGGCCATATAACACAATCGTTGTTTGTGACATTAACCAATAAATCTAAAAAGTGACAGCATTGCTGATACAATCTTAAAAACAAACTTAATTATTTAAGCCAACAGACAAAAAACTGTGTTTTTTTTTTAAGTCAAGTGCACAGCTTACGAAACTTCATTGTCTACACAAAAGAGCGCTGAAAGTCATTAAGTTACATATTAAAATCATTAAAGCCCATCCATTCAAAAAATGCTTGTCCAGATGAATGAGAAAAGACAACATCGCTCCATCAGTGTGGAAACCATGGAAAATCCAGGAAAATCTTAAATCTTTTCTTTTTTAGATAGACTAATATAATAACAAAGTGGCACAGAATATGAAATAATTTACTTTCTACTCCAATCTATTTTATCCGTGTGCCAGGCAAATCTGCCTCCTGAGCCATAGGTTACTAACCGCTCTTTATAGATACACAGAAATAAAACCCAGCAAAAGCGTTGCTTTTGTTTCCCTTTTAAAAGCCTGATCGTTTTGAAGTGCTCGAGTGCTCAGAGTTTTGTATGAGATCGCAACTACATTTCATTTATACATCAACATCCGTTCAAGCATTCCAGGCCTGCAACACGTTCCAAAAAAATAAAGTTGAGACTCCTGTGATTTAAGGCTTGTAATGAGGTGAAACGAATCATCATCCGATTCAAAGCAGGTGATTGTATGCAATCATGGTTTGGTATAAAAGCAGCATCCTGGAGAGGCTTTGATAAGCGACCATGATCAGAAAAACGTTGGTGTGAAGAAAAGAACAGAAAAAGAAATGTTTAAAAAAAGACACAAGATGTGTTTTCAAGAAGATTGGGAGCAAATAAAAGCGGAAACACTGAACACTTGGTATCCAAGATGCCAAGTATCCAAGATACAAGAGTGAGCATAAGAAAAATCAACATTGTCGATTTTGGGGGGAATGTTTTGCAGGTCTAAAATGCAGGAATGGAAGTTCATTAATAAATGAAATAGGTAAGGTTTGAACTGTCTGCAATCCAACAAAAACACAAACTAAATATAAGAAATGTGCCTGTTGTTACTGGAGGTTGCCCCAATGTGTGATTTAGGGTTATCATTCAGTGTGGACGGTTACCATTAGGATTCTTCCTGATGTTTACCTAACCTTTTCTCTTTCGTATAAGCTTGACAAGCTTCTTAATGAGAGTGGAATGTTTAACTAACGTCCCGGGGTATTGGTGAAAGCCTTCCCTCGTGTGTTTACCCACGATAAGGAGAATACACTTCCGTGGTTTGACCTTGCTTCGTGACATAACAGGAAGTTTTTCTTTGCCGTTACATCGTGTCAATGATTAAGCCTGGACTTTAGATCGGTGGTGATTTAACGGCTAGGGTTTGCGTGTGTGAGCTCATAATCAAGAGTCTGGATGGAAGACTTTCCCACAGCTGTGTGTGGACCGCCTCGGTCACCCCTCACCCAATTTACAGCCACGCATTTGTCCAAGAGTGGCGTCTCCTTGGAGAATAATCAGATCCCTGAACAGAGGGGGGGCTGGCAAGAAAAGAGGGGCGGGGAGGGCAACAAAAAAAAGAGGAACACAGAAAGGCACGGAGGGAGAAGGGGGACAAGAGGGACAATGATCATTGACCCCTGTGGGTAACATGACGTATAAAGGAGCCTGGTGTCTCAGAACAGTCACTCAAAGCCCTTTAATAAGGCAGAAAACGGTACAAGAGGTTTCTTTCCACAAACCTGCAAGCACACCCACACAGACACAGAAATCGTGCCTGTACACACGAGTATGTCGCAAACAGCACAGACAAAAATACATTTAAAGAAACCTCCACTCGACCTACCATGACGTAGTGGCGCTGCATTTCCGTCTTTTCGTTGGCAAGTTTGTCGTACTCCACCTTAAGACTGTAAACATAAACCTCATCAATGTCATCATGGCTTACACACTCTGGTTACAAGACAGGACCTGTTCACAAGGTTCATCATGGACAATTCGGTTTCTTTATTTTAGCTTTTATCTCTAGTGGTAACCCATACTAAACAAACAGGACCCGGACTTCTTGCAGGGTTTGTTTGTTTAATGGGAATTTATCGTCATGGTGTGGTTTTACATTCCTGATAGGTTACTCTTTACACAAGTGTCATCAGTAATAATGATATGCTATATGAAAAATATAAATATATTCCATATTTTCAATTCACATCAAATGTTTGTTTTAGGACTAAAAGGAAAAATCCAACCCAGGGAGACTACGCACAGGATCACCAAACAACGAATGAATGCTGGACCTTCTTGCTGTGAGGCACCAGTATTACTCACTTTGCCACCATAACCTGCCACTAATATCACATTCATTCATTTACACCAAATGTACAAATGTTTCAATATTGTTCTTTTATTTACTTATATTTAAGGCATTTAGCTGACAAATTAATCTGAGATGTATTACAGTAATGTAAACACCATATTATGTTTAAGCATATTAAGTTTGCTCAAGGTCCAAAAGTTCTGGGCAGTAATCTGGGCTGCAATCGGGAATATTTACATTATTTATCTAGTGCTATAAACTTTTATTTACAGGACTGGTCATTAAACTAGGCTTCAACTAATCTATGAAAGCAGTAAAGATTTTTATATTATAAATTAATCTGCAAGGTCACTGATTTATTTATACAAAAGAAGTCCCCAAATCTCCAAATGTGACATGCATAATTAATGTGGCACATAAATATATAATATTGACATATACAGTATTTAGCAAATTCTCTAATCCAAACGTGGCTTACAATTCTGTCAGAATATACAGTCTAAGCAAGAGGGTTACGGACCTTGCTGAAAGACCCAGTGGCATTACAAGGGTTTAAACCAATGACCTTTTGATTACCGTCAGGTTCCTTCAAATCTAGACTACAACTACATGCACTAAACAAAATATTATGCAGGGGGCGTTTTTCCTGACGAGTCAACCAATCACTCTTAGACACAACACCAAAGGAGTCACCAAATCAAATTTAATTCCCCACTTTTTTCCACTGTACACAGTACAGTGATAGTATACAATCTAAGCAGGTTACTGATCTTGTGGCAGAGCCCAATAGTGGCATTATAAGCATGATGTGATGGGGTTTGGACCAGTGACCTTTTGGTTAGTTACAACCTATAGTTTTACTATAGCACATAAACGCCCTCTCTTTATCCCAAACGACATACATCACTGAGACAGTATATTGTCTAACCATCTAAGGCTTAAGGGCCTTGCTCAATGGCCTAATAGCGACAACCTGGCAGTGAACCCCATCCAGGGCCATAACCGCCAGGCTCCAACTACCCGTATTAAAAGCGAGACACACGATCACATCAGAAGCACATGAACTAAAAGTGAGACAGCTTTAGATGATTACCTGTGATACTGAGCCTGCAGGAACTGAAACTCGTCCTTGATCCTGTCGCACGACTCTGCCACTGTGAATTTAAAGCCTGGCTGACCAGGCTGGTGGGGCGCCTGAAAGACAACCATCACATCAATCAAACTCAATTACCTCCCGCGAGAACCGAATTTGTTTTCCAGCAAACACTGAGAGAGGCTCTAATGCGTTCTGCGCCCGCTGGGAGCGCCTCTAATATTTCAACTCCGAAAGAAAAAAGGAACAGGGTGACGCATCTGTCCTCTTTTTTTAATCTTGTGTTTTGCTCTGACATCTGGGTGAAGACCACGGCAGTTTTAAAGCTTCGCATAAACACCCGGCAGAGGAGTGGGGTCACCTCGCTTGGATGAGTCTGAGCATGCCTCCCTCCCTCCCTATTGCTAGTCTAACCAGGTGCTTTCTTCTCAAAGAAAAAAAAGTGAAGTCCTCGCTCTAGTAAACAAACATGACTTCCCAGGGAGGGAAGCGGGCACTTCAAAAGAAATACTTTACTTCCTGTACTCAACTCGACTGCATTTTTGTCATGATTCGGGACGTTCGCCTCTTTTATTGAAGATGTATTTTTTACGCCAGGCGTCCTTAAAGATTCATTCCTCTGACCTGCCGGCTCACTTTGAAGCATAAATAAAGCTGAGCGAGATACATAAACAAGGGCTCCACGTCGCACCGGCTAAGACGATGCAGATGCTGTGAATTACAGGCCGTATTAGTTCAAGATGTGTGTGTGAGACTTACCGGATGCCGGCCCTGTGGATACATCTTGAAATGTATCCTTCGCTTCTCAAAGGCTATAGCCGCTCTGCTGAGTGGGAGGGGGTCCGGCGTAAATCAGCACATCAGTCGGTGCTGGGGGTGATCACACCCCAATCCACAGTTGGCGATCACAGGTCAGCTTGAACCACTTCACCTTCATCACGAGCAGGGGGGAAAAGATCAACCGCGAGTGAAAATTGTATTCACATTTCAGTTTAGATGTACATTTTATCTTTTTTTGTCACTCTTTACACTTTGGTTACATTCATGACAGGAAACGGTTGCTCATTACTACTCAAGGTATTTGATCATTACACTCAGGTATATCGAACACAGTCATGGATGTAAAAAACCTCATTTGGATGTTTTTGCATGCATTTGTATATCGGTGGGAGGAAGTTAACCCAGATCGACGCTGCACTAGGAGCACGTACATACCAGCCCGACTGGGCATTAAACCCAGGACCTTCTTTTTCTGAGGTGACAGTGCTACCAACCAAACCGGCCACTGGACGATGTAAAGTAAACACTGTTTAGAGCTAAAAGCTATCAGTGATGGATTTAATTGTAATAACACCGTACTAGTGATTAAATCATTGCAAGTGACATGTATATGAATGGGAAGAGAAAATACAATACAATGTTATTGTTTACTTATACATTATACAGTATAGCAATGTTTACCACAACATAATAGTGAGCAGTCACTTATTCTGTTTATCTTTAGAACATATGGTGTTCTGTTAATATTGTGTAATGGTTCATATTATCTAAATAGCCACATGTTTAGGTAAATACTTTCGTCCCATCTACTTGGAGTGTGTCAAAAAAAAATTCAGCTTCATTATATGCAGGTATAATGACATCTTGACCTGTAAACTTTATGTTATACGTTTATTATAACAGAAATGGACTCATTGTTTAGGGATTAACCACGAACCCTGCCCTAATAAATCAAATCAAAACGCCCATGGGAAAAACAACTGGCTCTTTCGATACAGACAAAACATCACATATGACAGATCAATTGCTAAAATCGTTTTTAAAAAATAAAAATGATATAAAATCACAACCAGTGTGAATTTAAGCTGCTCCGAGAATAACAAAGCTGCAGGAGCAGACGCGTGGTCACGTGATCAGTCGAACTCTGGGTTCGAACCTGGTTCCCTTAAGCAGTGCACAACTAACTCATGTCAGACAGCGTGAACCAAATTATACAAACACACACACACACACACACACCTAGGTAAATAAAGGAGCAGCACACGGTTTAAAAGACTCCTAAGACCAGTTTCGACCTGTAGTGCTTTCGTAACCCGTGTGAACCGAACCTGCACTACCGAAGCAGTAAACACTGACCACATACCACAGCTCCTGACAAAGCGTGCTGTTTTCACCCCCCCCCCTTTGTTTGCACATCAAATTGCGCACGCTTGAGTCAAATGCGCACTCCGAAAACAAGCAGTAAAGCCGTAGTTATCGTGTAAACACAGAAAGATGTGAAACAGTCGGTCTGGCAGTTTGCGGGCGAGGCTGAATGAAGACTTGTAGAACAATATCTTATGCTAAGCTAACCTGCTAGCCACGTACCTGCTGCTGCTGCTCGCGCGGGCGCGCGTCTCCAACCGTTCGAACGGTCCCAAAAACACCAAAAAAAAACGACCTAAACGCCGGAAAGGCTGAAACGGTCCGGGTTCGGTGCGCTTCTGGTGCTCACGGGCGACACTCGAACTTTCCAGTTTAGTCAGAAGACGGGTTCTAAAGCAGCTCGTAGTCTAAAGACTACACACAAGGCGACTGGTTCTCTCTCCGACAGCGCGTGAGGAGCGCACTCGCTCCAACGTTCACGCGCACAACTCCAACTCTCCCTCGAATCCTCTCGAAAACAAAGCACGTTCGCGTAATTTCAACCCCCTAAAAAAGCAGCTCCACTTTTTCTTTTACTTCCGAAACGTCTGGAAAATAAGAGGTGTAAACTGGAAGTCCGTTGTCGTTGTCGCGCTCAGTCCGGCGTCGCTGCCCCGTACCACACACAGACACACTACTGACACCACGGTCTGAACTGCCGCGAAGGCGCCGCTTCTCAGCCAATCGGCGAGACCGACGCGGAGTTGCTTCGGCTCGTCCAATCGCTGGAGGATATCCCCACGTGGGGCGCGTCGGCTCTGCGAGTGACGTCAGTCTCGCCATTTTAGATCCGAGCAGGTAGCTAGAATGAATCAATAAATAAATTATAAATGAAATCATTCTACGTTGTTCGTGAGAAGAAAATTACGAAGGTGAAAATAAATTCGAAAAGAACGATATAAATCACAGAAAATAAAATGCTGTTAGAAAGAGTGCAATAAATATTTTAAATGGAACAGATAATACAAAATACATTTTAAAAGTACGAAACAGCAAGTGATTTAACAATAATATGATCATCTAAAACACTGAAAAGCATAAATTAATTTATGATTAAAAAAATACTATTTAAATGTGTATCTAATATGTTAAAAAAAAACAATACATATATATGTTAAAACGTTTTCTGTTTTTCATGTTGCCTTCAAAAAACGTAAACAACTGATATGTAGTTAAAACTGTGAGAAATTGTTTGTTATTGTAACGTTAGGCTAGTATATAAGTATATCCCTGTATATAATATCGTATAGTATATAGAATATACCCGTATATCATTATATAGTATATAGAATATACCCGTATATCATTATATAGTATATAGAATATACATGTTTTACATGTATACATCTTTTAACAGCTGTACAAGCTGTACACGCTTTTTTTAAAGAAAATATGGTTTCAAAATGTTTTTCTTTACAATGCATGAACATTAGTTCATTCAAATGATATATTCCGAATATATGTTTAATACTACAGATCAAAACAACGAACACTTGTAAGCTATTTCTTATTAATTTTACACCAAAAAAAATCAGTGCTGACATTGACACTGCGATTTGTCTTTCATTGAGTCGTCCTAATACTTTCGGTGCGTCCGGTTTCTTCTCTACATTTCAGTATAGATGGATCGCTGTATTTATTAAATCGTATCCGACTTTTTTTGGTGTGTGTATATGGTTGAGAAAACGAGCCATCATGCGCATACAGACAGCGCTGATGTTAGGAGCGCGAGTGTTTCGGGTTTGATCCCAGTGAACGGCGGCCATGTCTGAACTCAGCACCGGAGTAACAACAACCAGCCTATCTGGGTTGGCTGCTTCGTTGAACCCACGTGGGGCTGCTCTGCGGCTTTACACCTTCCCGACCAATCCGAGAGCAGCACGCTTGTGCACTCGCGTATGATTGGACAACACGGCTTAAAGCTGTCATTCAAGAAGGTTTGTTGTCAATCAATACCACGCGGGGTCAAGCGCTGACAAATGCCTGTGCTTCTCGGTCTTGTGCTGGTGAATAGCGCCTGGAATGGCTGCTTAATTAGCTTCCAATGGCTTTTCTTTCCAGTTCAAACAATCTGTTACTACCACGTGGTAATGAGAGCCTTACATAAAACAAAGGAACAAAGCGGCATGCAAACACTTTATAGCTTCCTTAAAGGCCGAATGTAGTCATTCAATATAATTCGTAAGTACTAATCAATAATATTCACACACATAGAAGTGCAGGAACTGGATGAATTATTATTATAACCCTACTTAACACCAGTAAACATACTGAATCACGAAAACATGGTTGTATTAAAAGTAACAGAGATGCACACACGAAAACATCTATACGTTTAACCATACTGTGTTCGAGATGTTTAAAAACATCATAATAAATATTAATTTACTTCTAACTTGCTAGAAAAATAGCAAGGAAAACGATGTACTGTATTTGTGATCATCGTTTATATTTATTTATCTTTTCTAAGAAAAGTTGCAACCTATATCTAAGTACTAAATTCATGATTTCTTTTTAAATAAGTCGCCACAGCTTTTGCCAACCTCTGGGTGCTCTAGTTTCTTCCCACAGTCCAAAAACATGCCACTGGGTCAATTAGAGATGCTAAATGGCCCTGTAGGTACATAGCTGCTCATGGCACTATGGGTTGGCGAAAGATTTGGAAAAAACATATCGCGGAGAAACTCTGAGGATCAGGTTGGTCTACAGAGTACATATGAGCCGGATTTGACTAAAATAAGGGGAAAATAATTTACTAACTGTGTATTTACTGCCTATATATACTTATTTGATGCAGAGTACAGAGTAATTCTCCTTCTATAAATCTACTTCAAGGTCATATGCATGGCAAATTAATTCACCACTACAATGCTAAATGGTGGAGACTTTCTGAGGGTTCTGTCTCATTTGTGTTTACCCTCCGGTATGACGAGAGAAAAGTCGTTGTGAATTTTAGCTGATAGATTTTAATCAAATAACGTGCTTAAATGTTTGATATGTGAATAAAAAATCATAACCGTCAAGACACCACCATATGCAGTGAGCAAATACTTTATTGTTTTGATGGCTAAAATGCTCCCACTTGTGGTCTGCATCACTAGTTGTTGCTGTGTGCATTTAAACGTGTTATTTATTTTAGACTTGCACATCATGCCAGGCAAAGACTCTACTGAGGAGGGTCACGCGACGTTAACATAAATGCACTTATAAGTACTTTAATGGTGACTCCAATATCTTAACAGCTCTAAATAAAAGAAATATAAATAAAATAAATACAAATTGAAAGTGTTTAAACCACCCTTTTCTTAACAGCAACCATGGACTAAATCAACCAACATGGTGTGTGTGTGTGTGTGTGTGTGTGTGTGTGTGTGTGTGTGTGTGTGTGTGTGTGTGTGTGTGTGTGTGTG
>JAOUQU010000028.1:6271602-6285163 GCA_028566735.1 Ammoglanis amapaensis
CGCACGCACGCACGCACGCACGCACGCACGCACACACACACACACACACACACACACACACACACACACACACACTTTTCCTCATCCAGGTATATCAGTTTAGACAAAGGGTGGTGGTGTTGCGCCCCTGGAATGTGTAACCTGACCCCTAAGCCATTGCAGAATTTCTTCACTCTACTAAGAATGGAGAGTTAAAAATCCCTGAACACACAAACAGGCACACACTGCCACAGATAAAGAACCCCAAAGAGCACAATACCATTACTATTTAACGCAGTGAGGCATTTTCTTCATGTCTAGTTCCATGGAAGATAGAGAATAAGATAAAGACATGAACGGGAGCTGGCAAGGTTGCACTATGTAATTCCCTGTGAGATGCTCTTCAGCTTTTGGCACAGACAGACAAAATTCTGGGTTAGATTAGTAAAAGAAGAAAGCCAAAGGAAGGAGAATGTGAAACACTGATTTTTCTTTCTTTTTAGGATTATTAAGCATGGATAATCATCACAAAATCCTCAAAAAATGAAGCTCAATGAGCAAACACTAACATATAACATCATATACTGTTGCAGCTGAAGAATTATTGAAGATTGAATAAAAAAGATTTACCAAACCAAAAAAATACACTACATTAGTTATATTTTGTGGCGTTCTGTAAGGGTTGATTTTAAACCCAGATCATTTTCACAGCTCACAAGATGTGTCTTTTTATATAATTTGTGTGCAACAGACAAAGTGTATTCTTCTTCTTTTTCTATATATATCTATAAACACCAAAGCTCCATTTCCATGTCCTTGGAAAAACAAACTGCTTCTCACTTCATCGCCACACAATATCGCCATCGAACAGAACACCCCACCGGAGTCCACCTTAGAGAAGTACAGATATAGCGCTTGGTCTATCCATGTGACTTATGGCTTTGCTTTGCTGCCCCTGGAGGGCAATCACCATGTATGCGAATAACGGTTGAGAGCCATCTCCACATTATACACCTCCTAAATGTGGGCTGGGATATCATTATAATAATATTACTCAATTGTGTACTGCAGTATCAACATCTTTTGTGTGTCATGTACCAGCACACACAATCCAATTCCTTGTTTGTGGAAATAAATCAACTTCAGATTCTAGAGCTAAGATTGGCGCTACTGCTCAACATTAATCATTGCTGTGTTCGTGCACAGTCGATGCAGCATAAACTGTTTGCACATATCACCACAAAGCTGGAAAAACAATCCAGCCTATAATAGTTACTCAACATTATATATTTCAAAATTCTTTTTTTAAACGGAAAGTCCCTGTTTACAAAAAAAGACAAAGCATGGTTTGGGCAATGTGGACATCCAGTCTCTCAGGAGGAGGAAACCCAACACGCACTGATCTTTTAGCCCAAGCCCACAGAACCACCGGCGTAGCCAGCCAAACCTCATCCTGGAAGATTGGAAGCCATGTCAGTGTGACTGCATTTCCTGAGTCCACCCCATTGAAAGTTACAATATGGAACATATTAGAACAGCATGAGAGAGAGAGAGAGAGAGATAGAGAGAGAGTCCCCACATTTGTAGTTTAATAGCCCACTTTGGAAAAAGCTCTTCCTGTTGAAAAAAAAAGTCAGAAATATCATGAAAAAGGCAGGACAGATTCTAAGTTCTCACTATTAATGATAATCAGCCATGTGTGTATTATAGACAACAGTTGGGTGGACTGGGAGTGATTCAATAAGGTCTTACTAGTTTGTCACAGGTACATGGAGGATGTGTAGTGGAGCAAGATGGTCCTACAGATGCTCAGTTGAATTTAAGTCAGAGTGAATGCAGGGTAGTACTGTGAAGGCCTGTTCATGCTTCCAACCAATGCTAAACAAATCTAGCCATGCGACATGTACAAGATTTGTAATAATTTATATTTATGTCCAGATCATTTATAGACCATAAATGATGTAGAGCAGTTATTAAAATTCAACAGCGTTTATATTAATGTGAAAAACATACATCTGTCACATACAGATCACAAAAGTACTTTAAAATGTTAGTTACTGTAGCATATTTAAGTGCTTTTTTTAAATGTATCCTATGCATTCGCTGACATATATAAGTGTATGTAAGAGTCTGAGTCTTTATTGTGTTTTGGATTAGCTATGGAAGCTTCACACATCTGGATTTGTGCCGTTTATCCCATTTTTCATAATAGATCTGTCAAGTTCAAGTTCAATCTCTAAAAGATTTAAGTTTTCCTCAACAATAAACTATAAAACAATATGACGAGTTAGAAAATGTACATTAATGGGCAGAAATACAATTTATACCAATTCCCTATCAATATATTAAATAAATAACATACGTCATTTCTCCCCAATGCTGCCGTTAGGGATTGCCACAGTGGATGTTCTACTATGATAAATAAGCCAGTGAATTACAGGGCCAGCCCAAAGTCTGGATTAAAACGAATGCTTTTTGTTGATAAAATCATAAGCCGAATAAAAAAAAAGCATCGGTTTTTATTCAGGCTTTGGACTGGCACAATAGTTCACTGGTTTATCTATCATAGTGACTAGATATTGATAGTTCAGCATGGCAATTTAGTTTGAAAAATCTCAAAGGGTTTGAATATTCTTAGACTTTCATCGTGTTCTCTGGAATAGCAAATACGACAAACAAATGTCATATTTTAAAACAAAAATGAATAAGACAGTAATATGTTTCTAGTCTGATACCGTGAGGATATACGTTTGTCCAGTTATGGTAGGGGTTAGTTGAACGTGGAATGCCTCTTTGAATTTGGATGAAACTGAGCATTGGCCAGGTTTCAGGAGATGAAAGTCTGAGCCATGTCCGGGCTGCATGCTGCTAAATGAAGACTGAGACAAACTTGGATTCACCATCTACTTGTGGCAAGAGATGGAAAAAAGATAGATCATTCAGTCAATACATCGTCTTAGGTACTGCAATATAGTTACAGAAAGTTCTTATGGTCTGTTAACTTAGAACACATGACCTCAGGTAATGTTGTAATACGAGGTTAATGATTATTTCTTTTTGGAGAACTTAAAAAATAAATTCAGTGTTTGAAATGTATTCGATTATATAAATACTCATTTTAACATTTAACCAAGTGGCACGATGGTTTAGTGGATAGCACTGTCACCTCACAGCAAGAAGTCTCGGGTTCAATTCCCAGTCCAGGGTAAAGTAATCTGGGGCTTGTTCATCTATGTAGAGTATGTATGTATATACCTTCATGTGTTTGGTTGCATGTTGTCCTTGTGTCGGCATGTGTTTACTCTGGGTGCTCCGATTTCCGCCAACAGTTCAAAAACATGAATAATTCCCAGTCCAGCCATC
Source organism: Ammoglanis amapaensis (assembly GCA_028566735.1). NCBI lineage: Eukaryota > Metazoa > Chordata > Actinopteri > Siluriformes > Trichomycteridae > Ammoglanis > Ammoglanis amapaensis. Next base: position 6,274,945 of record JAOUQU010000028.1, read on the forward strand.
AAAGAAATGAGCACACTATCTAGTGTTCACTATCTTCATTGTTACAATAGTAATATATATTAATAGAATCTGAACATATTACACTAGTCAAAAGTTTCCTCAGTATTAAAGAACTGCTTAATTGTTTGAGAGGAGAATTGATAGTATAGGATTGGACTCGACAAGTACACATTTTGCAAAATTGCGATTAAAAATTTGATAGACCCAGCACTCCCATCAATAATGTCAACCAGTAATCAGTCTGGTGTTACATTCTAGACAGTGAGAACAAGCAACCTCCTAGTGAATAATCACACTAGATAGCAAAAAAAGATCTTCTCAGGAACTTGGTTCTAAACGCAGTGGAGAAAGGTCTAACCGAAGCCACAAACAAGGACTATTGTGTGCATTATAAGCCTTTAGCTTATAAGATCTGGGAGCATATTTGGGGGAGGTCAAAAGTATCTGTTGATTAATGCTGTCAGACTTCTGCTTTTGGCTTTGGGTATGTGTGTGTGGAGGGTGTGCTATGGCATTCTTTTAACCTCTGTGGAAACTCACTAAAATAAATCCTGCACATACGTCAGCAAGGCCGCTCTTTACCCTGTAATTACAGCCGGGGGGGAGAGGGGGGCGAGCGGGTGCACAGAGGGACTGAAACTGCCTCCGAAAGCACCTAGGGACCCGCAGGACACTTTTCACTGCTTTGTGGTTGAAGACTTTGCTTGAAATCAACTTCATTTAGCATTGTGTTTTTAAGATTACAGCATCATCTTTACTTTCTAAGCCCAACGTTTTAGCATCAAGCTGCACACATGCTAATTATTTGTAGCTAGCGAATCATTTACTTGCCAAACAGATGTGTTTTTGATGAGACAAGAGAATCCGGATACAAAAATTAGGGCACAATTATGGCGAACGTAAGGATTTGAGCAAGGGCCAAATTGTGATGCTAGACGACTGGGTCAGAGCATTTGCAAAACTGCAGCTCTTGTAGCGTGTTCCTGGTTGTAGTCATTAGCATCTATCAAAAATGAGAAAAATAATTGAACAGCGGTAAACTGTGGCAGGGTTGTGGGCTACCAAAGCTCACGCCAAGGCTGTCCTGTGTGATCTGATCCAACAGATGAGTTACTGTAGTTCAAACTGCTAAAGAAGTGAAAGCTGGTCCTGACAGAAAGGTTAGTGGTTAGAAAGGTTACTGTGTCAGGATACACAGTGAATCACACTTTGTTGTGTATCGAGCAGAAAATGGGGACCAAGACAGTATTAGGAAGGTATTCGTGCACTATAGTGACCAAACCATGCTTTGCATGCTTTTGCTGATTTTTTACAGAAGCTAATAGGTTATCGAATCACAAATCTAGGCACACGTTGACACCATTGACTATAGCTTTTTTGCTAATGCAGTTTTCTTTAGACTAGCAGAGAGGAATTGAATATAATAAAACTAAACCAGTCCACACAAAAAACAAGTCACATGCACATAATGTCCCCATCTTTCATGCATTATAATTCCTCCGAGGGTCCCCTATTCCCCCCTTAAACACTCTTCCACTCATTGCGGATGAACGTGTGCACGCATGTTCGCGTAATTGTGCATCACCCTGTGAAGAACCATTTCTGCGAGTGTCTGTGGTTAAAACGCTCTCTGTAATTATGCCACTCAAAGCCTAGGTGAGAAGATTTCCGTAGTCAGCTTCATGAGAGAATGCAGGCAGGAAGTATTCCAGCCACTTTGTGTAATCTTTCTTTCTTTCAGCATCAAACGTGTTATTACTCTCCCGACTGTGCACTGAAATTAAGTGTTTCTCGTTGGATCGGGACTATTCTATATCATTAATTTCTTCGTTTTACTAAATGCTTTATTCTTAGCATGACCATGATGGGTGCCAAAGGTTCTATTCCCAGCCAGTGCAACGTGTCTTGTCTTATAAAGGTGACCGTTTTTGACAGTTTTGTCTTTTAGTTGGTGACAGCGGTAGCCTAGCATGTAGAGCCTTGGGCCATCAACCTGTGATATAAATTAAGGTGTTTGGCCTCCTTGATTGAGTCCTTTAACTAACTCTCTCTCTCTCTCTCTCTCTCTCTCTCTCTCTCTCTCTCTCGCTCGCTCGCTCGTAGGGGTACAATAAGATAGTTGACAAGATGGGATTTTCTCGTACTATACACCTTTACATACAGTATATAAATGGCAGATTTACAAAAAGACACAAAAGACACACAGTTCACAATGACTGGATGCAAAGATTAAACCTAGGACCAGGATGTCAAGTTGCTATACAGTTCACACTGCACAACTGGATCTTTGGCACCTTGACTGATGGGGGACTGGTGGTTTTACAATTAAAGATGTAAAAACCAACTGCAATCTTCTATCTAGTCTTGTCAATCTATAACTTATCATGAAAACAAATATCAGAATTGATGATGTACTGGTGTGGATAATAAATCCAAGAGCAGCCAATGAGCTGGAAGAGCTGGTAGTGAATAAATATTTTTGCAATAGGCAACATCTAAGGTCCGAGATTTTTTTTCCTCGCCTGAATCTTCCTTGTTGTAAGTCAGGTAACTCCGTTCCAGATGTTTAGCATTTCTCTATTCCTTGAGTGCTAACCAAGGTCCCTACAGTTTCAGGTCTGGTCTTGTCCCACTTATCAGACTAATGTCCAATTTGTTTGTCTACACTTGAGGGGGAATGTGCCAAGTCGACCATTAACATAGCTGGGATTCAGTTGCTCAAATGAACATTCACGTGTTGAAAATCACAGAGAATCCAGTGAGAAAAAAACACAGACTTGATATTCCACTAGGTATAAAATACAAACCATTGAGAACGGAGAGGTACAAAACAATGTTGCCTAAGTTTTAAACTATTGTGCATTCTGACTTTACTAAAGAAACAATAAATGATCATTGCATAAAGAATATATCGACCAATTTAACTTATAAATATATTACATTGGCAATGCAGTGAGTTAAATGTTTTTAAAGTGACCTAGCGCCTTTTCTTTAGTGAATCTTTATGACTCTATAATTACCCTGGAAGAATGCCATCTTTCTTCTGTACTTCTGCTTTAACGACTATAAGCCATTAACGTTGAGTTTTACAAGCATCGGAGAAGCAGCAGTTAGCATTTACGGGAGTAAAGGAGAGGTCTTTAGGGTGAATTGAACAGGGCAGGACATGAAAATCTGGATGATACCGAGATTGTATCATGAGAATGCCAAAGGTGAGTGACTAACGGGATGGAGCCAAGAATGTAATGCTTATATATTGTGGGAATTGCTTATAGGTAGTGATGAGAAGATTCTATTCTATTACTGCGATATTTATTGCTTACAAAAACAAGTGCAGTCAGTCAGTATGAAAGAATGCACTGACTGCATTTTTATTTTTTATTGTACATCAACAGCCTGGTTTTGCCATTCCAGTGTTTCGGAGCCGGAGCCCCTGATTTACAATTTTATTTTTGCTTTTGAAGAACACACAGAGTGACTTGGCTTTACTTAATTGTATTCTCTGTACATTTACTAGGCCTGGTCTTCAGTGTGTCCAAGAAAAGCAATATATCCTACGTTGTCTTTGGCATAACAAAAGCACTAATGACCAGGTTTAAACTGTGTGTTTTTACTTTAATGTGGCACACTGGCAAACTCCATCTTAAAGGACTTGGCTCAAATGTCTGTTGACTTAGAATGGCAAATAAATTAGCGTACAAAAAATCTTTCCAGTCTTTTGTGAGTCACATACATAAGGGAACTGAGATCAAAATAAGCAAACAGAATTGTTTGGGTCTGGGCCCTGCTCAATTCTGCCAGAGAGGAGGAGAAGTACTTAATCAATACCATGCACGAGGTAGTGGTGCAAAGCTGCTTACATGGCTTTTCTGTTCTCATCTCTACCTCGTACGCTCCCTCTTTCTTCCCTCGCAAAATGTTCTGTCTTTGCCACAGCTTTGAGGAGCCAGGCGCCTTCCCAAGCCTCTCACTGAATTTTTCTTTTAGATTTCGTTTTGCTTCAACAGACTGCTCAAGTCTGCTGTAATTAAGCCCCCTTTTTTATCCGCTATTTTGCCTTGTGTAATTTGTATACTATGTGTATCAGGTAGTTTGGCTTGCCAGCTTTTTCTCCCAGCGTTGATTCCTGCTCTCTTTCCACAAGGCAAACAAAAAATACAGGATAATGGCCCCTACTCGTACGCAGAACAGACACTCCTTCGACTTCGGGTTGTTTGAACTCAGTACGGGGTTGGCGGCAGACACGGCACCCAGGGAAGGACTGCAGGCCGTGAAGCCTTGAGACGAAATATACGAAGTGCCCTTTCAGCCACACTCCCAGCACCTTTGTGAAAGGCACAGGCCGTGTTTTCTCAACTTGTTTCAATTAAGCGGCCCCGTCACACTCTCAGCGGGATACGACCCGTCTTTTCTCCACCAATTTCACTACTTACAGTAAAGTTCTTTGAACTTTGGGCTCAGTGTCCGACTCCATGTTGAAAACAATGTTTGCTGTTGCTTTACATGTTTTGAATGCTGGAAAAATGCTCACCCAGGTCCTGTTTCATAACCCTCCTCCCTCTTTTTCCTTCAAGTTTCCGAGCAGTACCCACACTTAGCTATGAAACCTACTTGGCCACATGCTGTCCACTTATTCAACGGCCAATAGGACCTCTCGGTTTTGGCAAGTTCACACACTGTCATGTATCAAAGCACCATGTCTGACTCTCTTCCTTTGTCACTAACTCTGAGCAGGGCCTGTAAACCACTGGCTGCATACGTGCACTGGATGTAGCCAAAGCCACAGATGGTAATATTGGTCTGTTTGCTAATGGTACTGGGAAAACAATAACCATGAAGGAAGGTGACTGAACAAAAATGCCATTTCTTTTTGATATTCTGAATGAATTGAGTTTTAAAAAAGTACAGGAACCTTTTGAAGAACTCATGTTTTGTATGTTTTGCTGCTCATTTGGTGTGGAACAGTTATTTCTACATGCTGTACATTTTGGAGCCTTTCCATCTTATTTTTCAGATAAACATCAATTGTGTAGGGCAGTGATGGCCAAGTTTCTGGGCTTACAGACCATCGCTAATTCAAGTCCAACTCCCACAAAGTTGCCACTTTTGGGCCCATTAATCCTCAATTGTTAAAAAAATGGTTTTCCATTTTAATTGTAAGTCACTTTGGATGAAGATGATAAAGGCTAAATGTTGAAAATGTAAGTGTTGACTGCATTCTTTACAAAGCCACAATGGTGTAAATATCCTTCTTTTTGAATGTAATTTGTATCCATTGAAATGATATGTATTTATTTAAGTATGTAATACATACTGAAATAAAACAGACATGTAAACATCTGTATCTGACAGTATGGAAGTGAAACTACGTACGCATTTGTGTAAAATAGAGGTAGTCAAATAATTGAACTGCAAATAATTGAAATATGTTTGGTAATGCTAGAAGTTTTTGAATTAGAAGGGTGAATCTTCTCTATTAAAGCAATTTTGCAAATACCCTTTACTGTGAACCTCTTAAAACAAACACCAATTAAAATCCAACACTGATAAACTGGTATATTTCACGTCATGATGAAGTGTGCACTCAATGATACTCTACACACACACACACACACACACACACACACCATATTGGATGAGATTGCTTGTAGCATGTATGTAAACAGATCTTTTTATTAGATTGATCTATAATCAGTATAGTCAATGAATTATTTTGGAGTACTAACCAGATATCAACCAACATTTACCACTTTGTTTGTCAGCAACTAATTGATCCTGAACTACCAAAAAATTAACTCAAGTAAAAAAAAAAAACCAAGCTGTTTCAGTCAACTTTACGCGAATACTTTATTATCAATGTGTGAATGGTGTTAGCTTTTTTGTCTGGATATTAATAATATGTAAAAACTATACACAAAAATCAGGGGTTCCTCCTATTTTTGCTGTATAATTTTTCAAATTGGTATTGAAAGATTCTTTATTTTTTCCATAGATATTTATATATATAATATATAAGCCAAAGTGCATTTCTGTATTTTTTTCAACTTGTCCATGTACACATTGCACCATACATAAATAATTACATTGTAAAAATGACTCCAGTATTTACAAGTATAATATATATTTTATATAATATATAAAACTTTATATTAAATCTAAGTAGACGATATTTGGGATAGTTTCCGGGGGCTGTCCGGCCTTGTGCCGCGTCTCCAAGTTCCGAGTCTGTGACCATCTGTCTGACTGAGTCTGTGTGTGTGTTATCTGTGGTTGTTAAGAAGGATTTCAAGCCAACAAGGGCAGGAGGTGATGAATTGGCGTGAGTAGCACGGTCCCCAGCCTTTGGCAAAGCTGATGCGCATGCTGTTAGGGTCGTACGGGCCATCTAGTAATCCGGGTTCAGCTTCGTGGCGCAGCAGCAGCTGAGCTGAGAGCTCATAGTCGAACACCTTGATAGAGTAGCCTGACATGACTTTGCGTACGAGTAGGCTGCGGCCGCCTGGAGCCTCTAAAGTCGGCGAGTTCACGAAGATGGGGTGCTGGCTGCGGTTGTAGGCCCATACGCCATCTGGCTCCTTGCTGAGCAGCAGGCCGTAGCCGATTTTGCTACGTGTTCGTTGGGCGATTCCACCACGCCGCTCACCGCCAAGTTGGCCCAGGCATAAGCCAGTGCCTTGAGGTAGGTCATAAAAGATGCTCACTGAGGGCTCGTACACTGGGTAGAGACGGCCCACTCGTGTCCGGTGCTCCCAGTACGCCACGCTACACCAGTGACTCTGCTTCTGGGTCTCCGGTGAGAAGCTGGCATCTAAAGAAAAGAGAAAACAAAAGGTAATTACATAAGGCAAATATTGAGACACCATAACTATCAACATCAGTGCCTAGCCATACAAATGGTATTTTAGATCAATATTGGGTCCCAAGGCTGTCAACTGACACGGGTGGCAATAATAACAAACATTTGTTATTGTTATTATAATAATTTTACCATAAGCTCTGAGCCCAAGTCAAGAACTCTGGTGTGTTAAAATTTAAAAAGTAACATTAAAAAGTTTTATTATTAAACTTTTAATTAAACTTTGAATAAGTATGCGAAATGAGAACTTATCTCGTTATATTTTATAGAATTAGCTAAAATGCTATACATTTGTAATTCTTCGCTGCGCCTCAAGGGGGCACCAAGGGGCACGAGTTCAATTTTGAGTACAGACTCAGACGAAACCGAATCAGCCGAATCTTAAAGCCGCTTTTACCATTTTATTATGTTTTTATGTTTTTGCTCAACATAATTAGAAACTACCACACAAAATAAGCAGAAACTTATATTTACTTTTGTATACCTATACACCATAATTTTATGTATAATAATTTTTAGAACTGTGAACTTTGAAAGTGACTATAAAAATTTATAACAGAACTGAACTTTTCTCAGTTTTACTATGGATTGTTTTTCCATAGTTAAACTTGTTTAAAATGTTTTTACAGTTCTACAATGAAAATCCATGTTAAATGTTTTCCTGAAGTCATTCTAAAGTCTGTTATGGTGGTAGGGTGACCAGCCGTCCTCTTTTATCCGAACATGTTCTCTGTTTGAGTCATAAACAAGTGTCCAGACACAATTTAAGATTCTAAACTCAACTCTTTCTAAAGTTATGTCACGTCTACTTCATTCGGTTCACCTACAATTTCAGGTGTTGTGCTGAATTCAGAATCCCTGCCAGAATCCGAACTCCCTTTGCATGCATCCGCATCACAAAAGCAAATGGACACAACGTATGACTCGATTTATCTTTAATTATCTTATAAAGCAAGCATAACAGTACCTGAAGCCAAAAAATATACAACTATCGTTGAGTACTACGGTCCGAACCAAAATCTTTGGTTCGTTGCTATTAATAATATTTACTACATGTACATCACAATGAGATTCTTTATTTAGCACCATGTGCTGTGATGCTTGATGTAAAGTATAATTACATATTATAGAGCAATTACATAAGTAGAGTATGTTTGCTTTCGTCACCCGCATAAAATCTGCCTATATATATATTTATAATTTACAAAGTTCTAGACAGCATTTGTGATATAACTGTTAAACAAGCTGCCGCACATAATGAGACACAAGCGATCCTTACTTCTAGTCACTTAGTGTTGTATATAATCTCCCAATGTCTAAGTTGCTTTTCCTATCTCTAAAAATGCAGAAGGTGAGCTTAATTTTTTAACCGAATGTGACTTTGTCAATGTATAATGTCTCTCCGATCAGGGTGTTCCTGGGTGGGACGGGACCACCCTGCCCAGGATGAATCAGTCAGTTGAAAGGAACGAACAATTAAATGCGTGACTAAGTTGCTAGTCAGGATCCCGCAAAAGACAAAAAAGTGCCACCAGAACAAAGTTAGCTCCAAAGCACTTTGCTTTCCTAGTGAGTTACAGGTCTCTGGATACGTGACTGTGTATCTCTCACACAGACACACAATACTCTGTCCCATGACACTTTGCTCCACATAGTTTGTGTACATTACGCTCTCCGGCCCCTTTCTCTGCTGAAGGAGAGAATTATGAGCTCATATCCGACGTCCCCCCTTCACCGCTCATCTTTCTAAAGTTTCTGTCTGCACATTCCAGCGGGTAGCTAAAGGTGGCAGAGAAGGGATGGGGGCGATCTAGGATTTTTTTTCTTCTCCCTTCCTCTTTGCTCCCGCTGTGGGTCAGGGGAATGGCATTCAGCTCCCTGACAACTTAGCCCAAGCTTGCGACCCTATGACCCCCAGGCTTCGCCCTATCAGCTCCCATTAACTTGCACACAGACTGATGCCATTATTTTGCTTCAGAAAGTCTATTGCCAGAGAGAATTTAAAGGGGCCTGCTCTATGGCCCCATTTCTTTCACTGGCTACACTCTCAGGACCTGATGAACATCCTGAACACTGTTACACAGTGGTTAGATTATTAATGCACAAACCTGAAAATGTGATGTTACATTTGAAATCAAACGTTTACATACGCTTGGGAAAAAACTTGCATAGCAGTCATAAGACATTTTTTGGGGTAAATAAATAATTAAAAACTAACAAATGATAAAAAACAATAATCTAAACAAATAAAATGTATTACACAATAATATAAATAATAAAAATTACAATTGAATTACTGTAAAACTCAAATAAATTATTAATAGTTAAAGTAGTGTTGATAATAATAATCTTTTAAAAATAAAGTAACAAGATAATTAATAATAAGCATTCATAAAAACAATAGCAATTACATAAAGATTAATAACCAATAAATTTACAATAGTGTTAGTAGTAATAATCAATCATCAAATCAATAGCAATGGCATAAAAACAATAGCAATAAATAATTATTTTGTAATAATAATAATAATCATGAAATAGACTACTACTATTAACAACAACAATAAAAATAACATTTAAAAATTTTAATTAAATTTAAAATTTGTGGCATAGTATTTAACGTGCAGAGTAGCGTTCAACATCAACGTTCAAGATTCTTTTAGGGATTACAATCATTTATTACCTAGTATATGTGGTTCATTCTGACCTTGGTTAAGCGATCACTATTCCTGCGATTATTATATCATGGCATCTTTAAGATCCATAGAAAGAATAGAACCGGAAAAGAAATCGATCCTGATACAAATGAATAAAATATATGTGGACGACTGTGTTTGGATTTGCTTCAACCATTCAGATTCTTTGAAATTCCAAGACATCATCACACACATGACCCTTGACATTTTGCATTGTGTATTTTGATCTATAGCCCCGATCTGGGAGGGAAACTCGGACAGGCTGCAGCACAAACGTTGAATACATGTGGGAGTGGATGTGTGGTTATGCACATACTTTCCCAAAGAGCATAAAAACGGTCCCTCTCTGCTGGGCCCCCAGAACATTACCATTAGCAAATTCCTCTGATCCAGCACTAGCATGTAAGCTATCCTTTCTTCCTCCTTCGCCGTTTTACGACCCTCACTCTGCTATCATTTCAGAGGCTTTGAACATGGCCTACTTTTTACAAGAACATCTACCAGTGCACACTTCACATTCCAGCTTCAGGGACTTTCTTCAACATAACACTGTATTTACAATGTCTATGTCTCTCTCTCTCTCTCTCTTTTTATATATATATATATATATATATATTAGTGGTGGGACTCGATTAAAAATTTTAATCGAGTTAATTACAGGGTCTGT
>JAOUQU010000028.1:6285263-6309478 GCA_028566735.1 Ammoglanis amapaensis
GCGTTAAAATTTTTAACGCGTTAAAATCTTTGTAATTAATTAATCGAAATTAACGTGTTAAAGTCCCGACCCTAATATATATATGAGAGAGTGAGGGGTTGCATGTATGTATGTATGTGTGTAAAGACATGATAAGCTAATAGCTCTCAATAATAGTGTGTGTGTGTGCGTAGGTGCGTGTGTGTGTGTGTGTGTGTGTGTGTGTGTGTGTGTGTGTGTGTTAGTATCAAGCTAAAAGCTATCAATGACAGAGTGGGTGTTGTGTGTATATTTTGCATTATTATATGCAAATACAGCTCATGCATCACTGGTGTATCAGGCTGGACAGCGGATACATGCAGAGTTGTGGCCATTTCTGATTTGTATGTGGATACAACATCTTTTACCAAGTCTAATGATTATTCTGCCTGCCTATGAAAAGAAAAAAACCTTTTCCAAATCCTTTGAATGTGAGGAAGTCACTAAGTGATAATCAGCAACAACCCGATGTTCCGATATAGAATTTGCTTGATCGAGTACCGGTAGCTTTTGTTGAGGAAATCACAGACACTGATCCGGCACCACGCTCACATTAGAGAGAAAAAAGCTGGAAGCAATTACACCACATTGCATCTGTTTAACCCTGCCACCTTCCAGCAGCTCCGTTTACCTATTAGAAAAGAAGCTGTCGTTATTATCACCATTAAAGTCTCAGAACCGTCTGCTCTATGTGTCAGTCTTCTCAACGACACACGCTGCCAACTAACAGCAGCCAGACGCGGCTCTTAAACAGCCTGAGATCATTACACAATAACAACTCGACAATGAAACAAAATCCTGTTTATTCTTAGTGTTTCTTCAAACGAGTATGCTTTAAATAAAAAAAAGGTTTGTGCTACTAACTGAGATGAACAGATTCAAGACTTATGTATTTACAGTCAAATATCTTATAAGGTGTATAAAAGATTGTTTCCTTAGAATTGGGATGTGACACTAACCACATCAAAATGACTGCCCATGGTACGGCACGACAAATAATTAAATCACAAATAGAAAGTGGTTGGCAAATGGTTGTAAAATCTACAACTACATAAAAGTGATGGTTTAGTTTGGTTAACTATCAAAACAAGAGTTTACAGCCTAAATGACCATTTGTACTGTTGGACGATTACTGCCTTAACATACTAGCTTAAAGATTTATTACATACATGGTACCCATAATTAGCTATTTAATTGCGAGAATAATTGCCTCTATCTATCTATTCGTTTATCGTCCGTTTTCCCAGTTCCGTGAGACTACTGGACAATTTCACATTTCCGATCAACCTAGTGCATGTTTTTGGACTGTGGGAGGAAACCGGAGTACCCGCAGGAAACCCCCGCTGACACGGGGAGAACATGCAAACTCCGCACAGAAAGTCCCCAGCCCGACCCGGTAATCGAACCCGGGACTTCTTGCTGTGAGGCGACAGTGATAACCACTCAGCCACCGTGCCGCCCATTTAATTGCCAGAATATTCACCTCATAACTTTTGCTCAAAATAAATATAGGTTACTTCAGGCATGTTCTGTTCTCGTAATAATACTAGAGTACTCGAGTACTAGTAGTTCTGATGCTAGAGCCAGTCGTAGCCTAGTGGCTCGGTTAAAGGACTAGTAATCTGAAGGACTAGTAATCCGAAGGTTCAGACCTCACCACTGCAAGGTTGCTGCAGTTGGGCCCTTGAGCAAGGCCCTTAACTCTCAATTGCTCAGGCTGTAAGAGGACTGTAAGTCACAAGTTGGATAAAGTCATCTGCTAAATCGTAAAAATGTAAAATGTAAATGTGGACTATTAATATTAAAGTGGAATCTGGATTTATCTGTCAAACTGGTATTAAAACTGCTCTGGTAATAGTACTAGTAGTACTAGAGTACTAGTAGTTCTAATACTAGACTATTAGTATTAAAGGTGAATCTGGGTTGTGTTAAGTGTTAAACTGGTATTAAAGATATTTGGGTTACTTAAGGCATGATCATTGGGTAGCATTGTCACCTAACAGCAAGAAGGTCCTAGACTTGATTCACATGTGAGTCTTTTTGGTGAGACGTTTGCATGTTTTCCCTGTGTCTGTGTAGGTCTATTTTAGGTTTTCTCCAACAGTCCAAAAACATGCAAGTGCATTGAATTGGAGATACAAAACCATGTGATCGATCCTGTGCAATGAGTAACGCACATCTTGTGTAATCATAAACTGTAGCATCAAAAACTACAGTAAAAAATGAAACCCCATGTCCTCCTTACTAACAATTGATATACTTTTAAGTCTAATAAGCAGTCGTAAATACCGATTCATTCAGACCGTCGAACAAAAGGTGCTACACTTTAAAAAAAAAACGACTCCACGGTGGTATTGTGTGAAGCTGACTGAGATTAAAGCCACAGACTTGCAGTCAGACCAGGATGATTTAACGGTGACAGTGAACTGCAAAGTCAAACAGTGGATCAAAGGTAATAACTGGAAAGCGTGACCAATACAGATCAGTCAACAGCACGACCGTCTGATTTATAACGTCTGCGTTCTCTCTCATCACTGAAGATTGAGAGACAGACGACCGCAAATGGCATGGTCTTTTTCAAAGTAACAGCGAAACCTTTTCTTTCTGTCCAGCTTTTTGTTTTGCTTCGTTCATTGTTCAGTTTAACACACATACATACGCATCCATCCACAAAGGCGTTCCCTTTGAATGTCTACACTTGCAGCATAATGGCCTGTTAAAACTTCAGTGCAATCACTTGGGTAAACAAATTCGTTTCATGGCTCTTTTATCATCCCGTGTTTTTGCCAGGTAAGAGAGTGAGAATGAGATCGTTCCAGATCAAGCAAAAGGCAAAACGGGGTAAATCGCTCTGGAACCATGTGGAAATTTGAATACGGGCCGTAATCGCCCCCCCGGTCGGATTTTGGACATGTCTGCGCTAGATAAAAAATGTTAAGACTTTACCTGTTATGTGACCCACATGAAAATACAACAACACGCCAAAGTCAATTTTACAAAATATGTCCCCTTTACTCCTTTGTATCTATTTCATTTTATAAATGTTTATAATAAACACCCTTTTTATTAACCATAAACAAACATTATGAAACAAAGTTTCATAATACTTGAATAGCATTATAAATATAATTTTCTAACAAAATGCTAATCTTTGTGTGTGTCTTTACGTGGGCCCGTCATAGTGGTTAGGATGTAAACAGGACTAGTAATCTGAAGGACATCGGTTTCAACTGGCAACAATGCCAGGTTGCTGCTAGTGGGCCCTTGAGCCCTCAATTGCTCAGACTGTAACTGTTTACTGTAACTGTTCTGTAGGTCACACTGGATAAAGGCGTCTGCTAAATACTGTAAATGTAAATGTGTGCATAATAATTATCAAAAAAGAATAACAAATTAAATGGAATTATGGTAAATAAATATTGACCCAATTATGCACAATGGTTTAATTGTCTACCGTGCTACGAATAGAGTTGTACTACTGATATGGTATATTTAGCTCCACAATGCATTGAGTTTATTTCCGAGAACGTTCATGGATGACAGACTAAATGAGCACTGAAAATTTATCGCAACTGCCTTGCATACCCATCATACTGCCTAAAATATAATACTTACTAAATATGTACTACTAATAATAAATCTAATATAAATACTAATATAATGAGTACCTACTTAAAAGCATGAACCATACAATAAATACAGGTTGTTCGACAACATGGTATTCATGCGTGGCATAATGTAAGAATGCTAGTAGTTTACAGATGGCTTGCCTAGAGTGCTTTAAGTAAACTTAAAGCACATCAAAAGTCCAAACAGACAAAAGTATGGAAGAATCCCACCCCCCAGCCCCCACACACACTGCCCATCCCAATCTGGGAGTAATTACTACTAAGTACATTTAAGTACACAAAAAGGTCTTGAGAGTTTCAATGGCAATCCTCTCTTATTATACTGTAATGCTTTTGAAAGCACCGTGAGTGAAGTAAAGAGAACAGAACAGCTCCGGGCTACAATCAGATTCAGCCGACAAGAGTCTCCGAAAGAAAAAGATTGAAAAATAAATAGCACATAGCTAGGCAGCAATATATCTGAAGGAGCCACCACTACACCCCCAGTAATACAGAGCCCCACTGGTCTGTGTTTTATTCCCCTATAATCCAGAGAATTCTGAAAAGATGAAATAATTCCTCTGCAGATCAGCGAGCGAGCGAGCGAGCGAGAGAGAGAGAGAGAGAGAGAGAGAGAGAGAGAGAGAGAGCTGTTGCTGGTATGTTTAACCACAGCGAGATGGGAAAAGAAAGTAAAACAGAGCAGGGAAAGAAAGGCTTGCTGGAGTCTCTAATCCTGTGCCAAGGATTAGATTCCCCTCCAGCTATTAGACTGTACCACTGAACCGACAACCAGAGGGGGACACAGACACACATTGTGATTTTATATATGACAAAGAGTGAATGGATAAACAGTGGTCATACAGAACGAATTATCACGATCGTTGATCCTACGAGAGATCCTTTTATTCTATGAGCATTACTGTTTCTAGATAAAGACGAAATCTGGTTAGCTTCTAAATCTGAGTAGGAAGTTCTTTTAACCAACCGGATTCAGTTCCATAGTGGCACGGCTCTGATTTATTCAAGGACTTTTGCTAGCAGGGTGACTTCGAACCGGCTAACGGGCTAAGTTTAGGTTGGCGCCTTTGCTATCTCTGCCATCAAAGACTGCTCCTTCAGCCAGACGTCCCAACCAACCCTGCTCTTTCGAGAAGCATTTTTTCCCTCTCTCGCTTTCTTCTAAGTCTCTCGTTCAGTTCTCTCTCAGGCAATAAAAGTCAACATGGACCCAAAATTGATGAATTGCTCAACAGACAAATAAACAGAACATCAGCAAAGACAGCCAACACCAAATCTGGCCACCTTTGATCTTTGGTGTGAGGATGAGCTGCATTAATAACTATTAGATCCCAGCATTAAAACAATCACAGTTGAAGCGGATGGACCAAGAGCCAGGTCCGAGAGCCTTGGTTTGTGGCATGCTAACCACAATTTCGCACAAAACCTGCGCATTGTTGTGCCGGTAGCAAGATGTCTAAACATGAGGATTGCATCAGAAAAGGTATCCGCTCTGGTGACCTCTAACATGTAACAATCAAATGGAATATCGTAGGACTCCTTTAATAGAATATGTTACCTTTTGTTGTTTCGAACAAGACACCATAACTTATCTTTTGGGGTCAATAAGGCTTGACCAGCCAATAACCTGTCATACTTATTTCCCTCCAAGTCTAATCTGGCCACACAAAGTGTAAAAGTTTGGGTGGTTTGGCTGTTTCCTCATGGACCGCTACAAAACTGTTGTTGCATTGTTGTCTATTTTCTATTGATGCTTCACTTTCGTCTATTTAATTTCAGCTGATTGAAAAGCCTTTTTGGTAAGAAGTGATTTTAATTTGTGACTTGTCCATCTTCAGATCGTTATTGTGGATACTTCAACCCAGACGTCTGGCCACCACGATTTAATCATTATCAGAATCTTTTAGGCATTTGGCCCGATTAAACCTACATACCTACCATTATTGCATATATGATGCATTCCTGATCTTTCGTAAAAGTAATTACATGAAAATAAATTTAATTTAGGTGAGGAATTTGTCATTTATGTCCCTACTTTTGTATTAAAAATGTATGTTTGTGAAAAATCTTTCTTTCTTTTCATTTCTTTAAATGGTATGTGTGAAAGTCAAGGTAAAAAAGTGATGTAGAGTCCAACCATATATAACCTATTCCCTTCAAACCTCTGGTACATCATGGCATGACCAAGATAAACCTTCCATTAACATTTCCAGCATTTAGCAGACGCCTATCCAAAGTGACTTAACTACCGGTACATCAGGAATAGAACACCATTTTGAACAATCAAGGATTACAGATCTTGCTCTGGGGCCCAACAGTAGCAACTTGGTGTGAGTGGGGCATGAACCACCAACCTTCAGAACTCTAAGCTATCGTTTTCATAATCAGCAGAAAGTTACAATTACAGTAGATAATTATTAGTTCAAGGGCCCAACAGAGCCTTTGATGTCAGAGGGGCTTGAACCGGTAACCTTCTGGTCTCAAGTCCATTACCTTAACCACTTAACCATCACTGCCCTAATAATAGGGCACAATGACATGAGTCTATTACTCGTCCCGTGCATTGCTTCACACTGTATATGCTTCCTGGTGTTAACGATGGACCAGGATGCTCGCTCAAATGACCATAAGATTCACACCTCAGCCACATCTAAAGCCCAGCAGTTAGCTTCTTTCGCACAGAGAGACGTGCTACGGCCCTTATGAGTTCACACTTCAACACATGCTGTGTCTGAGCCCGCAATAACAATTCAGCCTCTCCGGAGAAACTCCAGCAGCATGCAAAATCACACGGACAACTGTGCATGTATGCACCACTTCAACAAGGTGAAGGGAAATACAACAGGTTTGATTACTGGGTGATGTACAGACTGGATCAATGCCAGTATTATCTCTGTATATTATCACCGATCTATCCTGGGCAGATCATGGTCGGGTCTGATTAATTAAGCAATTTTAATGCATCAGCAGAACAGAATGCACCACTCTGATGCCTCTCATAGATACAGAAGGACCTCATTTTAACGGAAAATAAAGTCGTTTACAAACTACAAATTAAAAAATTACACATTTTTCTGACATGCTGATTTATACACAACAATAGACGTTTCCACTGTGTGATGGTCCATCCTACATGCCTCTGAGCCTAGAGATTTCGACGCTGCTTCTGTACATGGTTTAATTTTGTACAGTAAAGTTTTAAGTGGCATCAATACATACATTTTTGTAGGGCTTGACAAAGATTTGCCAAAGTAATCCTTTGCCATTGTGGTTATATCATCTATATGTATATGTCGTACCGATTCCTAAATCAGCAAGTGATTTTTGAACCTTAAATCTTAAAAATGTTATAAATTGCGTTAAAATTCCTCCCAATTCCTAAATCGTAAATCCTAAATATTAAGCATGGCACCTTCCAATCTTTCTGTAGTACGTTCTTTTTTTTAACGTACATTATAAACATAAAAAAAAAGTTCCTCCACGTTTAACCCAATCCATGCAGTGAAACAAATATCTACACACACTAGAATGAACACATACTAAGGGGCAGCAGTAAGCACAAATGCCAGGTGTGGTGGGCAGAACACCCGAAGAGCAATTAAGTGTTAGGTGCCTTGCTCAAGGGCACATCAGTTGTGCAACCTCAGGCAACCTTCCGATCACAAACCCAGTTCTTACAGCTGCGCTTATATTTTATTATTTATTCATCTTTTTTGGAACCTGTTGCAGGCCTAAATGGAAATGCAGGAGCGGATGTTTACTTCATTCAGCTTATTAAATTGACTAAGAAACATGTAATATATTAGTTTTTTTAGGGTTGCAAAATGAAACCTTACCAACATGTTGCCAGGTGAGCGTTGTACCCACAATTGGCAGGATGGATTGATCAGTCCCAATGTAAACACTTAGCAAACAAAGGGGTTCTGTTAGGACAATGTTATCCAAACGCTAAGTTTCAAGCACAACAGCTTTTTAACAGTTCATTAAAATGTGCAAGGGAGTATTTCTGATAATTCACATGTTGCCAGGCCTGTCAGCGAGACGGCCATTAAAAAGAACAGCTGCTCCTTGTCGGGAGGAAAGATTCTGTACAAATCAAATAATAGGTCACCGGCATTCACATCTCATATCCCCTACAGAACTTTGTTTTACATAACCCTTTATTAGATACAATTGTGACTAAGCTTTTGGATAACCAGATCTTTCTGCTGTCCTTGAATAGCCAACGTGCAGAAAGAGTTCAGAAAGGCCTCAAAATGGAGCAGTGAAGGGCAGGACAAACTTCCTATTGAGCCCTGTAATTACATTTGGAGAGCTAAACCAGTCTCTGGACTCGAAGATGATGTGCTGGCCCGGCTACGGATCAGTCGAAGTCTTTATTTCCACATCATGCCATGAGCTCAATCTGGGACCGGAGGGTTATGGGGTCAAAACAACATAGCTATGATGTGGTTGGTCAAATAACCAATGACATCAGAGAGCATGGTAAAGTTGTGAGCAAATATAGCTTCAGGCCAGGTCTAGTAGACTAGAGGCAAATCCGGGTCACAGTCTCTGCTCCATAGATTCTGAAGTTAATCGAATTCTTACATATTAAACACCATACATACTCTTAACCACATCTAGGGGAAATTTAGAGTAGCCAATCCACCAACTACTCTTACTTGGAGGGAGGAGGTATGAGGAACCCACACAGATAATAATAGCAAAGGCAGCTATTAGAGTTTAGCCTAGTTTGGTTTCCAAAAACTGATCACTTTTGCTCAGTGGCTTAGGCATACAACAGCATCTATGGTGGTTGCCTAGTGGGTAGTGCTTTGGCTATCATTGAAATGGACATGAGTTTGAATCCCAATGCTGCTACGAAGCCTTTAACACCTCCAGCTTCCAAACGAGTAAACTCACATATACAGGACCCACACTGCTCTATTTGGAAATGGTGTAAGACGACAATGTCATTACAAAGTGTGAGTCAGTGTGTAATTATTCTGTGCGATCAGTTGTTAATGATGCAAGATAATCTAAATGAATGAATTTGGGTCAGTGTAACTATATAATACGAACTTTATATCAACTTCTTTCTGTCAGTCCTGGTCAGGGCCAAGGTACCATTGAGAAACACTCGGCACAAGGCAGGAATACACTGGGTCAAGGGTGCGAACATCGCTCAGCATCTTCAATTGCACAAGTGCAGCCTTATAAAGATACGAGCCACAACCAGAGTGTAGGCCGATATCTCAAACACATTCAGAACAGATTAGGTTTGGTTTGTGTGGTGAACTCCACCCCCCCACCCCCCTTCCGACACTGATACATGCTGGATCCCAGTAGATTTGAATAGACAATATTTCCATACGTTCTACCACCAAACAAACAGCTCTCGTTCTGGAAAAACATAATCCTTCGACAGGCTTTGTGCCGCTTTCAAGTCTATTGATCGAAATGCATGTAGCAGTGAAACTGAGGTAAGAAGAGGTCATTGGCTCAGGCAGCGGAAAAGACTGAATGCGCGAGTACAACCACAACAGGAAATTCAAATCAAATTTGAATTACAAAATACATTGACTGTTAACATTACACCTTAGCCGAGTCACATGCCAAGCTAACTGGGAAAGGCGTATAAAACCGAGCTCTGACCTTTCCTCAAATACAGAGCGCCTCTCTGTCGGAAAGGGGTGAACGTGGGGAAGGTGGGCTGTCCGGGCCCCTTTGCTTAATCCCTACAATGCATTCTGCAGGCACGGAAGAATGTGTTCATTCTTCTGTGTTTTAAAAATACCACTGCCATGGATTCCAGAAAACGGTGCATGTAGGAACCACAACCCAAATTTAATCGAAATTATAAATGGCAAGACTCAATACCCGGTCAGAAAGCACACTTTACACAAAACACAGCATCAGCACCTACAACTGCCACTTCTTTCCGTTTGTTCCCCTGAGCCAAGGCTGGCCGGGTCGCTCTCGCAGCGCCCACGCTCAAACGGGGCATTGTTCGAGCATTCGGCAGCCTTGAGAGAAGGCTGGCTAAAACACTAAACCAACAGTTGGACATTCCACACATTTTTAATGGCATGGCTGGCTCTTTATTTGTTGTCCTAACCCCATGGCCTGGCTGGGATGAATGGCTCCATTGGAGGAGCGTGGAGCGAGCCGTGGAGGAGGGAGCGTAAGGGCGCAGAAAGACGGGTGGCACCAGCCTTCCCACGACACACCGGAGGATTAGCTCACTGACATCGCAGCTCGGGAGGAAATCTCCCGGTGAAAACGATAACCTGTGCAAATGGGCTGTATTTTTAATCTGAGTTACAGTGTGTATGCAGCTGTCTGAATGGCTAAGATGCCGGTGTATTAGGTCACGCAAAGATATATTAGCAGCTGTGTGGGGAAAGTTTTTACAGTCGTGATGAATGTTAATCTTACGAAAACCTAAATAAATTTAGGGGTACAAGAATATACTAGAAGACGATGCAATGTCAAGAATGTAATGATACACATTACTCATGATGCAATATCATTCACAACACTAGGTTTACTAGGCTTGTTTAAACAAAATAAAATGTAAGACAGATGACTTAAGTTTCCGTATTCATTTATTTCTCTAAGAATTACAATTTGTGATGATATTTTATTTATTTAAATATAGAATTGATTTATTTTTCTTAGGTATGTACAAACAATTTTGAATAAAGCTTAATCTGGCAACTTGGTAAATAGTGACATCAGTGGTGATTCTGAGTGTAGAAAGTAGCAAGCCCCATAACCCCCATGAGCCGAGGCCCTGCCTCGCTCCTGATAGTGTTGCCATGAGGCGTTTCTGTTTACTTACAACTGATTTCAGAGCCCATATACACAAATCCCGCAAGATAGCCAGGTCCTAACAGTCCCGTACAGACGAGCCAGACTATTTCTTAAGATAAATGCCAGATGAACGACTAGTCCCGCTCTAAGAACACTGTATGTGAAGAACGACGCAGTCACAGCATCGCTTAATGACAACTCCACGATGCCGTTAGATAAGAACGCAGCCCGGGTCCGAGTCCATACAATCATACAATTCTTCTTTTCTGTTTTCTCTTCCGCTCTTGTTCACTCGCACTGAGAGTGAACAAGAACGACTCCCCCCACCCCTTTCCGGGCGCGTCGTCTTTCTTGCTGCTAACACTTCACATCTTGAAATCCTTATAACACTTAAACAACCTGGAGAGCAAACAAAAGATTTTAATCTAATATCCCTTCGATCTCATTCCAATCCCACATCAAGAGGTCAAGTGAAGTACACAAATACACCCAGCGAGACCTAAACACTCTGAACTCTGAGAAGAAGATGAAAGTCTAACTTATTTTGCTCTTGTATATCCATATAAAAAAGCATGCCTAAGAATAGTTATACATCAATCAGGACCACATTTTTGTACTGTATTGGTTCCTGTTTTAATGCCAAAACACCTTTTCTTCAAGTACATCAATTAATCTTGATCAGGCTTCATTCTGTCACCACTGTCCATGGACCACTTTGATAGATACTGACCACTGCCGACCAAAGACATCCCACAAGAGCTGCAATTTGGCATCTAGCCATCCCAATTTGGCTCACTTTCTGCCTGGTAGGTGGGATATGAGAAGCAATCAGACAATTCAAACACGTTGGAGGGGTCATGGGTCATGAGTAGAAGACAGCAAAAGTAAATGCAAATGGAAATTAAGTGTTTTTTATTTTTACATTTTACACACATGGGAATGATTCCTTTGTGTTACACTAGTGAACACACACTAGGGGACAGTCATTTGGTAGCCCTAGCCATGACACCCAGGAATCAGTTGGGGGTAAAATCTATCTATTTTACCCTTCAGTCGAATTCGACCCTGGGTTACTCTGTGGACCGTTACTGATCCCCAGAGTATCTCAGCAATTACATTTTACGGGGTAGGTTGCCAGGTCTTTACCCAACCTTGTATCTCTACCGGGATTTTGTGTGTGACTTGGGACAATTTACACATTTCCGATCAACCTAGTGCATGTTTTTGTACTGTGGGAGGAAACCGGAGTGCCCGGAGGAAATGGGGTTAAATACTACAGCCATTAACTCTCGGAATATAACCGGAAAACTTCCGATCACACGCCCAGTTCTCTAACCACCTGCCTGCCTTAAATTAATACTCAAAATGTTAAAATGACAATATACATAAATATCATTATATTATGCAGCCAAATTTGCTAATATAGAAACATGCATGAATCCCATATAGCTGCCCTCTAATTACTTGATTAGAACGGATGAACGGAGCGTGTTTGTCGTTTACGCGTTATGTAACAGGAAGAGGAAGTCAGGTTCTCCAGGCAGGAACACACACTCGAAGAGAGCGCCATGGCCTCAGTGACAGCACACAGTGTGTTGATATGCATGCATGTTTGTGACGAAAACATGTTTGTTTAGGAAGTTTGACATCACCGACTCTATAGGCAAATCTCCAAAGCTAACACACAGGATCAGATACGATAATTAGATTTCACAAACATTTAAACAAACCATCTTAAAAAAACATCACATTACACATCATATTCCAACATTCCTATGCCTCCATCTGCCATCAAAGAGGCGACTGAGCAAGTCCTGAGCCCCGATGTTACAATACTCAGGCTGGATTTTTAAAACAGGATGTTTGGCTGAGGCCTCCTTCCCCTCAAATAAACAATCCGCAGGACCTGATTTTCTGGAGACAGGGTGGAAGTACTCGAGTCACATTATTTCCACATCCCGTATCCTGGAGCTCTCAAGGCCCTGGGGGAGTGCGGCCAGGCCCGGGGGCTGTGGTAGAAACCTGAGGCCTCATGCCAGGCAGAAAAAAAAATTAGGCACAGGGAAAACGACAGACATGGATAGAGGGGTTGTAGCCCGCTGGGATGAACCAAAGCAGAGAGGAAAGGATGAAAGGGGAGAAAAGTAACATTAAGGACCGATAAGGTCCAGTCGCACCCAGACAAGCCTTCTGTAGCTTTCAGATTTTAATTTGTATTAGGAGAATTTAGGAAATATATAAGTCTTCCAATGCACAAGTTAGCATAGCCTATGAAACATGAAGTAATGCCTAGCAAGAGCTATAATGAACCCCCAGCATTAAGCCACCTATCTGAAATGAGGCCTTAATATGTGTTGTGAATTATTCTATTCATGTTCAGGCAATTTTAAGACTCTAACTAAGAACGCCACGCACGCAATGGGGTCTTTAGGACCTTGCTTTCATTTTTAACAAAAGTACACAGTGTTGGGGTCTGAACTAGTCTGAAACATTCATATTCGGTGTGTGTAAAACATATTACCAATAAACATGAGGCACTTCTGTCTATCACATATATAATCTGTGATTATAAATTGAATCCGATAATAATATAAACTGAATGTGAACTATAAACTAGCTAGCAGTAGAGCTATCTACAATTCTTTCTGTAAAGTTACATATACTGACACTTGTGTTATATAAGGTAGTGTAGTATATTTCTTTTTATTTCATTATTATAATTATTATTACAAATATTTCACTTGGTTTCATTTGATACTGAAATAACAGCTACATTTAAAAAGTTGGACCCATTTATTACAGGTTGAGCAGCTGTTTCTTAGCGGTTAGAGAACTGGACTTGTGATCCGAAGGTTGCCGGAGAGTCAACAGGTCACGATTGCTGTTCCTTTGGACAAGGCACCGAATCCCTAACAGCTACCTGGTTGCCGTGGCTAGAGCTGCCCTCTGTGTGCTCATTGCTCGACCACGGAGCATGTGTGCTCACCTGTGTGCTCCTAATGTGTGTTCACTGGTGTGTGGAAATGGTTAAATGCACTCGAATCAACCAGATCGAACCCGAATCTTGGGATGAAGTGGATACGTGGTAAGCGAACAAAAGTGACCTTTACAAACTCACACTCTAGAAACACTACAGAAAAAAAAGTCTCACCCTGATGACACAGCTCAGTTCCTACTGTCACTTGATATACATAATGATGATGTAACACCACACACAGTTAGACTTGTACAGCTGTACAGTTGTAAATAGTTTGGATTCGCTTCCTCTTTAACATCTGGCAGCTTACTCCATCACACTTGTTAAGGGAGCTCGTGAAGACTCGTGACGTCAGTCCGAGACCACAGCGATCGCTGAAGTGGATGCCCTGAACCCGGGCACCTGGTCCATTCATAAAAGTGGAGTTGTAGTCATTGAATGGCAGATGATCAGAAGTTTCTAAACACAACGGAATTATTGGCAGCAAACAGGCAACAGAATCTCACAGTTACTGATCCGGAGGCTTAAACATGCCGACCACAGATCACAAAACCCCAACGTGCAGGGGAAACGCAGTCTCGTACAAACAGTTATACAGGAAGCAATGAGAGAAAGCTTCAAAGGGCATCGGTCTAATGTCCACACGACCACGAGCATGGAGTGAGGAAACAGGTGTTGTTCATGACTACCCAGTTGAGGATTCCGCACACACGCCCTGACGCAGATGTACTAACCCGCCGCCATATGTTCACCAGCTACGCTGTGAAAAATGAATACTACCCCCAGATACCGTGTACACACTGGCTGACAAACATCTTCATCGACATGTCACCGCTCACATTGATATCCAGGGAAACAGATGTGGTAGTCGGACGAATTCGCATGGGAACGGTCAGACTAAAGCACGGTAGCAGACGTAAACACTGACATAAACAATCGGCAGGCTGTTAATTTCGAATACATTGGCGGCAAAAATAATTCTGTCTAGAGAGATGGATCATTCAGCATGACCAAAAAGGACCTTGCAAATAATTCTGATTAAACCAAGCTACTACACAGTAGCCCAAGTCCATAAGGCACACGTATGGCTTTGAATTTACAAGACAATAATTGTATTTATCGTCTTCTTTCGGTTGGGACATTTCGACGCATGGGTAGTCCACACACATTCATCCATTTTGTTGTGTTGTGCTGAGCTACCTCACTCAGCACCCTTGGGCACCCTTAGTGGTTAAAATACTGGACTAGAGATTAGAGGGTCGGTTCAATCCCCATTACCCCCAAGATGTCACTGGTGGACCCCTGAGCAAGGTCTTTAACCCTCAATTGCTCAAAATGATGTTCCTTGTACTTTGGATTTAGGCGTCTGGAAATGCTGAAAATGCTTGATTAATGATTAAATTTTGTATTTTCAATGTGCACAAAAGATACAGAAACACCTTAGTGAAGGTGCTAGTTAACGACGTTTAGTTAATAATAAAAATATGCAAATTATGCAGCCAGAAAGTTCATGTTTTCATGAGCATGTGGCAACATTTTGTTGAAGAGATATCATTTAAATCAATTCATCTATGGCGTCTTTTTTATTATTAGAGTCATGGAAGGCCCAGAGCTTATATAAAGAATCAAAAGAATATATTATATTATCATTAAGAATATATCATTAAAGTCATTAGAGAGAAAACAACATAAATAGGTCAAATCGAATTTGCCCACTGACAGGTTTTTAACAAATGCCGACACAGACATATGGGGAAGATACTGTATGCAGACGGTAACCGGAAGCAATGATCAAACCATCTGCATCCTATTTATTAAACGCTAACAAAAATTTACTGATTGGGATGTTGGGATGTCAATAGCGCTAGTGCCTGAGATTTTGGAGCTTCGTGGTTGGCGGTCGGACTTTGTGTGTGTAAAGACTGACTGGCAGATAAAGAGACATCTGTGTAGAGTACATAAATGAAAAAGAGTTGAGTTAAGGGCTGTGCACTGCTTGTCAGAAGAAAGAGAAGCAATATACACATCTGGACAGCAATTAGTGATCTTCTAACAGCGGAAGACAACCTGACCGCTAAATTTGGAGCAAAATGGAGAAAATACTTGAACTGCTTCTATTTAAAACTAGAATTTTATGGTGATTTAAAAAATGAATTGAAGGTAAAGTATGCTGTCTGTTATAGAATGCAAAAAAGTTATAAAGCACAAACTGTCGATATGTGAAATAAACCAAGACAAACAAGGCAAATAACATTTCTTTGTCAACAGAAACGAGCTCTGTAAGCCAATTTTTGAATACCCATCCACTGGAAAATGTAGTCAGTGGCCTTTACATATAGCTTCTCCGGGTCTATCAAAACAAGACAAGTTCTACCCATCTACATACGTAGATATTTTAGTTGTGATGATTGAATGATGAGTATAAAATGTTTATAACAATGGATGCAACTACATGAAACTATGAAATACATTCTTATCACTCGAATACAATCAATGTGCCAGGCAAAAGTGCCCCAAGGTCCCAGCTTTGGCACACATGCCATAAGTTTCCTACGTTGTTTGTTAATTTGGAGAAAAATGTTCTAAAGCAACATAAAAAGATAATTGTTTAAACCTAGTGATTAATTCTTTTCCTGTGCATTCTCATTGATGAGATTAGCCTTACCCCAGGGCTGTTTTCAAAACGACATGAATGGGGCTGTAAACGACATCATTCCATGTTCCTCAAACAGTCAAACCGCCGGCTATTGATTCCGAACAAAAGTTTTGATAAAAGCTAAAACGAGCCTCTTTCCTTCTCCAGTTGAAACACGCTTTGAAAAGCGCGTCAAACAGCGAGGAATAAATGTTAAACGCGGGTACTACAGTAGCCCAGGGGCTACACTATGCAGTAGACAGCTTACCCTAGCAAACGTGCACAACGTGCCCCCTGGCCCCACTTTTAAGAGTTTTGCTAGTTCCTGTGTGTGGGTGGGGGACCACACGTTTCACTGCCACTCATTGATCTCTATTTTCCGCAAGCCAAAAGGGTGGGGTGCTGGAGCGGATGTGGAGGTGAGCTGATAACTACTTTTGGGGAAAGAAGAGCTTTAACCTCTCAAATATTCTGAAAGAATTCTGATGTACTGGATTATCTGGCAGTTCTATGAGACACGTGAACCAAAATAAGCACAATTAGCTGAACAAAGCAGCAGCTACAATAATTCAGTCGAGTGTTACAGGAAAATGACCTCAGTGACTTCATTATTACAGACGTTTTTACAGGGATTTTAATGTCATCGAGCATTTTTTGAGCATTTCTTAGCAGGGTTTACTCCTGGCTGGACTATACAAACCACGACTGTCACCACAAGACTGTTAAATACTTTCAACAGCTCCACTTTCCTTTCAGTTATTTACATGTTTCAACTTTGAATTATTTCATCTGCTCCAGTTAGAGCTCACCAGTGTGGACTGTCATCTGCATTATTGATCTGGTATAGTTTTCACCCTCCGATTTAACCAGGCTTGGAACCGAGCTCTGGTTAGTACATCAAATGGTCACTATGAGTTTTAAACTACAATCCCGCTTATACTCATGTGCACATACACAAATGTAAAATATTATTGGATGTTAATTTAGCATATAAGATCAAACTGCCACCAGATTAGCAAATGTTGTTATTAAATACTAGTAATTAAATTAGCAAAAAAGCTCGCAATACATTTTTGGTTATAGTAAACAAGTCCAATTTATACTCCTGTAGCAAATCGGCCTCTACATGGATGTGAACCTCCTCCGTAGAATCTTTGCTTTGCCCGACATGGACTTCCTAAATATTCTTTATATAAAGTATTCACATGTGAAAACCACAAAGGGGGGAACAATAGCCATCAAAACAATGCAATGCACAAAGTTGTAGATAAAGTATTCACTCTCTGCATATGGTGCTTCGATGTTTACAGTTTTTCGTTCATGATTCAACATTTAAAAGAATTTGTTGTTCAATTTTGATTAGGTAAATTCTGGAGGGTAAATAAATAAATAAATCAGCCTTTACACTACAGTTATATTATGTTAAGAGCTTTGCAACCTAGTAGTAGTGAGACTTGTCCCAGTGACCTTCTGCTCACGAGTCCAGTACATTAAACGCTATACAAGGATTGCCTTATCACAACGCAAAGGGTATTTTTCAGATTTAATATCTCATATAAAGTATGTGTAAAAGAAAACATTTAGCTTTAGCTTTACCCATGGTTAATATACACATATTATTCTGATATTTTACATGAATCAGCAAACGTAAAGGATTTTCAATTATTACGAAACCCATTTGCACCTTAAAATGCATAAATATTATATGATTTCCAGTAACACTTAAATAATAAAATTCTTTTTGAAAAGCACTTGCTGCAGGACCATAGAGGTCTTTACACAGAGTTCAGACAGCTAAACAACCCGTGAACATACTAACTGAATCAAAAGTATCAAAAGTGAATCAGAGCATATTGACGCATGTTGATATTGTGCATATTGGGGTGTTAATTGTCTGGAATTGTGGTGCTGAGATAAACTGAATGTAATGTGAGGCGCGTGTGTTTTTTTAAAATACTTCCAGTCTGGTCTGGTCTGGTCTGGTGTGTAAAAACGATGTGGCCTCTACTGTAGCCATGATCCAAGGCACGTGAATTGTGCATCCAGTTTTAAGAGGTTCATGTAATTTTGGGAAGGCCAGTTCTATTCTTTTCTACAACTGAAGCACCATTCAGAACTCAAAACTCCTGTCTCAATGTAGATGACTTTCAGCAAGCCTAAATAAAGTTGTTACTCTGTCAGTGTGTGTGTGTGTGGGGGGGGGGGGTGAGGGGGTCAAATGTGTGCAGTTCGAGCATGCCTGCTTTGGATTTGTAAAATTGTGCGAGCAGTCACGGTATATGTGTGTGTGTGTGTGTGTGTGTGTGTGTGTGTGTCAGGGCAAGCTTGGATCTTATTACAGTTTGATCCTACTCAAATATTTCTGAAAGAAAAACAGAGAAGGAGAGGCCAGTGCTTTGCCCAGCCAAAAAAAACCCTACCCCTCGTCTAGACTCACAATAAGAGCTTTATCTTTTCCACTCCTAATGCTATTTAATGTGGAGGAGTAAAACACAAGCCATAACTATTAATAGAGAAACAAACTACCTATACCCTTCTTACATGTACACTGCATACTTATTTAACACAGCAGACGAAATAAACAGCAAACATATCAAATCACTACAGTTACAAATTCATTTCACCTTACATCAAAATTGCCAATCCCAAACTGTACAATTCTATCGACTGATCTCATTGTGATCCTTTTTATACTGACATAGTTTTCATACCACATTGCCTTACTGATACAAGTCTACAAATATATCCAAGAATGGGGTTGCCACTACAACACACAGGTTTATGAATCCTAGTGGCTATTACAAATCTCAAATTTGGGTTTTTGTTACCAGGGTTATAACATTTTATATTCCATTATTAAGAACACGTGTTTTACTGTCACAAATTGAGTCTCATTATTTGTGCACATGGCAACATGCTAATGGAGGCTACTGCAGGTTTTGGGTCTTATTTAAGCTAATGATCCAAAGCTGATCCTTGTTGCAGATAATGGGCAGGGCAGTAAAGGGAGAGGTTATGGATCTTTCGACGAAGGCTAATTTGGTATTCTTGCTCATTTCTCATACTACAACGATTCTTTCTTTTTTTCTGAATTGAATTAAAGCCTTGGACAACAAACACAATGTTGTATAATAATTTTGCATTTTTTCAACACAATTGTATAAGTATACAATACTTATAATACTACACAGTATTAAATAATGCCCAAGAACTAAAACCACTATGTGTGCATGTTTCCTTTCAAATTCAGAGATTGACAACTAGCTATAGGTTACCATTACACCTAATTAACCTTATAGGGTGAAAGATTCAAGTACAAGTATAAAAACAATATCTGTACTTCTGATGATTCATGTTACAATGGTATTACCTCATACGTTGAGAAATTTCTCTATATTCTGACAACCACAGCCATGCTTAAGTTTAGAATGCAAAACAATTGGCACATACAAAGCCCAATAATTTCCAAAACTATGTAGACTCACCTGAGAATTCCCCTTGTATAATGTTTGGTGAGCTGGCAGCCTCCATTTCAGTGTAAGACAGTGTGGAATCTGACAGATCTAAGAGATCGGGAAATTGTTGGTTCTTTAGATTAAACATAGAGTTCAGTCAAGCCAAATGATAGCAGATTATGTCTGACAGAACAAACGACAAATGTAATATTTAGATGTTATACACTATTACATTATACACTAAAAGACACTAATGTCTTTTTCAGATTGTGAATGTGCTGCATTTAACATTTCATTGCTGTCCATGTACAATTACAGAACAGTGTGTAAAACTGGAATCATTAATTGTGGGGCATTTATCTTCCAAAAAGCCACTATGACCAATCAAAAAGAACCTGACCAGAGCAGTTAGCCCTATTTTGAATGGCATTACTTTCCATGGATGAAATGTGGTGATGTGGGACATCCTGTCCTAAACCCCAAATCCTACACGGCTCTAAAGGCCTTCACCACATCCAGTCCAGAGCCCAGGCTTCTGTCTCCTTGTTGGCATGCAGAAAATGGACCGGCCGGATACTGGCTGGAGTCATTGCAATCTTTTGCAGATACCGCACACATTTCTGGCCGATGGGTTCAGCTTTTGCTACCATTAAAATTCCTTAAATTATATTCATCTCCATTCCAGTCTGTCTACTGTTGAGTCGATGGCTTTCACTGTGTAGTTTGACACTTTGTCATTTTAACACAATCAATAAAATCAAAAGAACTTTACCTACTCAAAAACAAAATCACTTAAGGCAAATAAATCATTTTTTCTTTAAGGACATATTTGATTGTGAGTGGGTGAGGCTTACCCAGTGGCTTGTGTTCATCACTTGGGGAAAGTCTTGAGTATGGAGGAGGTGGCGATTCTGAGAATGAGAACAGCAGTATTACAAAAGAGAATTATATCCATGTCTTCTCGCATTCTATTTTAAGCTGGCATAGTTTACCCTGACTGGCTCAGAATCATACTGACTAATATTAAAACCAAACAGACTAATCAGACTAATATTTTGTCAAAAGACAACAAAAACTATTTTTCTATATCTGTTAAAATGTCCCAGAAATAAGATACCATTTAAAATTCCTTCAGACCTTTGGTCAAAAAATACAATTGTCGTATTCGGTTTGTTTCACAATGCCCTATACATTTTTAAGAAGTTTGAGATTTGTCTGTTTTGTACATTTCATGGTATAACACATCTAGTCACCAACCTAGCTATCTAATATCTAACCATGTGACAGTGGAAAGGTGCTAGCAAAGTAACAATTGCATTTGCTTTAGGCAAATACATAAAGTCCTGAATTTTGAAATATTTCAAAACGCTTTTAGTCAAACAACAATATTAATAATTAATTAAAGCACCGAGACATTTTATTTGATGCTGTTTAAATAAACTTACTGTTAAATTATAAAATAAATTTACTGTTTGAATGAAAGTGTCTGCTAAATGCAAAAAAATGTGTAATGTAAAAATGTGAGCTAAAATTGTTACATTTTAAGTACATCCTTGAAATCCATTCAAGTACATGTATTCATTTCAAGTACATCCTCTTATCTGTTCTTCATGGTATGTTTAGTACTATTAAGGGTCAATTTCGTTTCAAATATATACAGCAGTTTGGCAAGTCAAATTTATTTGATAAAAGTTTGAATAAATATGTACTTATTTATACTAAATAAACCACTGCCCATTAATTCATTGCTAATTTAGAATAATATTTACAATCTCAATTTAATAATTTTCAATAAATCATAAGAAATTGGTTGATTTCATGAACGTATACGGACACTTGAAACCGTACTCAAGGAAGTGCTGCATCCTAGCTCAATGGTGCACACATTAGCAAAAAAAAATCAACAATTCTATTTATCTAATATAAATGAGCACAATTCTTTTCCCCACCATTGTAAACTTGTTTTTTGTGAGCTACTCTAAAAAGAACAGAATATGTGAAATTAATCCGAAGTTTACGTCACACCACCAGAACAACACAGACATAAAGAAAAGCTAACAATAGTTTAGCAAACAATAAAGGCAAACAATAATTTGTAATTGTCTGTAACAAAAACCGTAAGTACCCTTAACGTGTATGGTTTATGGTTGATTATTTGGATCGTTTTGATTAGAATGTGATTAAAGACACTGAGGTATATTAAGCTTATTTAATGAGCTTGGGGTGCATGAACAATAGAATGCTTAGTGTCCAAAATATAAACCCTTTAGGGCATCACTCAAGCAAACAGATGGCATGTTAGTACTAGTAAATGAACAAAGAACATACAAAAGATAACACATACGCAAATAGAGTGACCTCGGTGTGTAAATTTACCAGATTTATGAGCCCATTGGCCTTACATAAAAGTGAGCGAGCGAATGAGTACGTTGCCTGAAGGGAAAAGCAGAGGAAGAAGAAGAAAAAGCAGCAGCACATAATAGCGAGTGTCTCTTTAAGAGCGGCGGCGGTAATTGCCAGGATCCTAAACTCAGTCACTCACATACACGCAGCTAGTCAGTCTGGCGCCAGCAGTATGCAAACTGTATATTATCACCACTCCTTCGCCTAAATAGCATAAGGGGGACCTTCTTAGGCAAAAGGGCTTTTAAAACGCAACTTGAAACTGATCTCATTTCAAAGGGATAATGCCTAACCAAATAAAAGAAAAAAGAAAAGGGGGTTTTGTCTGCTAAGTTTAGTTACGTTCAGCGCGGACTAGAAATGCTCGGCTTGCCTTTACTTTCTATGTTCTAATCGTTTATATAAATCACGTTTAAACTGGACCAAGTACTATGAATACAAAATGAAACGTTTTTACACGCATGCGTGTGTCCATACAAAGTAAATTTAAAATAAAATATTTTTTTTTGACGTTGATATATTGTGTGGCTCGATAAATCAAAATGTTAAGGGCATTTCAATAAAATAGCAGTAATTTCATTGTGATATGCCAGTATATTAATAATAATAAATAAATAAAGCAGGCAAACGGAAGTCAGGAGAAGGTTTTGTGTGCTATGCTGTTGATTGTTTATCACGGAGTTTACGCAATAAGTTATGCGTCAGACAGTTAAAACGATTTTAAAAGGCAGATAAAAATGTTAGCCAAGCTTTTAAAGTTAAAACTTTTAAGACTTAAGGTTTATACGTAACGCTGTGTTTTTAGACTGATTTGTTTTGCAAACTCTTAGTAAATGTACGGAACTACGTATTCAGCTATTTAATTTAACCAAATGAGAATAAGTACAAGATGACCAGACGAGTTATTTTTACAGTTTTAATTACTTTTATTGTTATTTGATGAACTTTGCATCAAATGAAACGCATTGCTGAGAGGAATTTATCAGGTTACGCATGGACGCCATTGACTTATTGTCAATGGGGGAGAAAAGCATGGCGCCTCTCGTATCTAAACCCTGAAATACTACCACCATTAACAATAGAAACATCTTAGTATAAGCATTTTAGTCATCAAACCATAGAAGTGTTTAACCTACGCTGAATCACTACAACTACATGATGTTAAACGCACTTCTGTTTTACAATAGGGATTGTCTCAAAAAAACAATTTTACAGATTACATTCCCAAAAACCCTGTAGACAAGCCAATGGCATTGGGGGGTAAAACTCTGGAGATAAACCAGATACAGCAGGTGATATTTCTCCGAGCTTTTCGGTGTGTTTATTTAAGAGAGACATAAAACAAGTTTAATACCGCTGTTCTTCTGACGAAAGCCCCCATTGGCCCCAGCCACCATGCTTTCATTTAAGTATTATGCCAAATATTAGGCCACCAAAATGTACACACCATTGCATATTTCAATCACTTCATCAACACGTAACTTATCTTAATGTTATTTCATTTCATACATCACTTTACCTCAACTGACATCTTTATTTAGTGTCTATTAATTGATTGTGTTTTAATAATATATGTTACTAATTTCTGTTTAGTGTGTTTTTATTCTTAATTTCTTTATTTAGTGTTTTATTCTTTTCTTGGGATCAATAAAGTTTGTCCTATCCTATTGTGTCATTATTAGGGGCGTATATAAGGCCAAATTTGAAAAAGTTGTGGCAGCAAGGACAACACTGGTTTATTTTTTTCTGATTTGATTTTAAATTCATTTCAGACAGTATGAACCCAATATATGTAATGTTTAGTGAAGCACTATAATACATTTACAAATTCACTAATGTAAAAAGGAGCCTTCTGTTAACCGCCTAAAACTTCCCAAGCTCTCTGGGCTTGAATATATGAATGATTACATAGTAAAGCAGATACGGTCATCAGACAACTCAGTATTACATTTTCAACAATAAGCTGATGTCTGCTTTATGTAGTATAGTCTGTTTATGTAGTAGGTTTATACTGTTTTAGACAAAGATAATTTAGACTTGTGATAGCAACAATAAAGTAATGCAGAAGCTACATTGAGATTTTAGAGCCTGCCTGCAGTCCTGAGCCTCCAATAAAAATGTGATGACAACTTTTACATAAATGAAGACGTGTTGAAGGACGAATGTGGCAATATAACACCTAAAACTTCTATGGAGGGTAAACGACACAGTGTTGAGAACAAAGTGATGCCTTGGAGTACCAATTTATTGATCGATGCATCTGTTAAATGTCATAAATGCACTATCTAATATTATTTTGC
>JAOUQU010000028.1:6327938-6359431 GCA_028566735.1 Ammoglanis amapaensis
CCACTTACTGGTATGGAGTGTCACGTCTTCCTTTGTGACGCCGTTCAAATTAAAAGTCCCAGAAGTCCTTTGACGAATCGCAGCGTTTTTCTTTCCTGCGACTAATCGACCAATGGAATTTGTCCGACTAGTAAATTTTTTTGTCGACCAACGATTAAACGCGGTCAGCCCCAATTTTGTCTTTATTATTTATGTGAAGGGTAAACTAATCGCAAGCCTAAATATTTAAGCAAGTTTAACAAGGGCGAAAAAGCCATAACTAGATCTATAGATCATTTAAAATAATTAAAGGAAATAAACATTTAAATACCGTTCAAATAAATTTAAGATTGTAAAAAAATGAGCAATAAAGATGTTGTATTGCCTGGATGTCTTTGTTGATTAACGTTTTGGAACAATCATTCATTTCTATCAATAATTGTGGTGGATAAGAAGATTGCTTATTGCTTAAATTCATAAAACTAAAATGATCATTTCATTTTCTTTAGACTCAGTATGGAAACCCGATGATCTACATCACTGAAAATGGAGTTTCTGAAAAGACGATGTGCCCAGAGCTGTGTGATGACTGGAGAATACAGTATCACACTGACTACATCAACGAGATGCTAAAAGGTTCGGAAGCTCTTTTTGGGTACAACACGGCATAATCCTTCATCTTAGTGAATCAATGTGTTTTCATCTGTGTAGCCATCAGAGATGGAGTGAACGTTAAGGGCTACACCGCCTGGTCTCTTCTGGATAAGTTTGAATGGGATGAGGGCTACTCCAACAGGTTTGGTCTCTACTATGTTGACTTCAGGAAAAAAAATAAACCCCGCTACCCCAAGGCTTCGGTTCAGTACTACAAGCGCATCATAGGCGCCAATGGATTTCCAAGTCAGAAAGAGGTAAAAGCAAAGTGTTAAAAAAAATAATAAATACAGCTGGGTCTGTATATTTATACAATATACATTTTATTTTACGTACAACAAGTTAGTCAAAAACGAAACAACAGTGGTCGAAATCTAAAACAAAAGTAGACGACAGGGTCTTTTTCTTATACCTGTATAAAGAGAAGAATAAAAAACATAGATGAGTGATCTTAAACAAATCATGTACCTAATTACGTCATATAATACCGAAACACTACTGAGGCTGCCATAAGAACATGTTTCACCTTTATTAAAATATCAAAATCTATAACAAAATAGACCAATGGATTTGGGATATGTTGCTAAGTGACCTTGTAATTTTGAATGTCATATTTTACACGGATATATTTAACATATTTATCTTACATTCAGGCTGTAAACTGGAAAATAAAAGCCACAGAAATGTGTTCCTTCAGTAACCAGATCCTGGAGGCAGGTGAGTCCTTCTTCTGATCCGATATGTTAAATATGTTTATTCCAGTGCTCTGTATTTTCTTATAGTTTCTTTTTTATTGTTTTAAATTATGCATAAAGTTTACTCCAAACGTTTCAGTTTCCTTCCATAGTCTAAAAACATGCAGTTGAGCTGAAAGATCTAAACTTCGTGTATAAAACATGATGTTAAAATTGCAATAAACAAACATACAATATGAGTAAAACACTGACGAAGCTTTTTTCGGGCAGCCGTGGCCTAGTGGTTACTTGGGTTGTGATCGGAAGGTCATCACTTTGATTCCCAGAGTCCACAGGTCACGACTGAAGTGCTCTTCTATTCAATTTCCTGACAATTCCATAAAGAATTATTTAAAACCTGTATAGTAATTGCTCTGTACGTTAAGAACTTGTTTGGTTTCATTTACACACGATTCGTCTGTTCCAAGTTTAATCTCAAATTGACATTGTGGGGGTGAAATTGTATATTCTATAATATAGTACAATAGTAATATTCTAAAATATTATAGTACTGTAGTAATAATCTAGAAAATTATAGTACTTTGATATGAAATTTTAATGCAACTCTGAAACAGAATGTCAATGAATAGTCATAAAAAGTGGAACATTTTAATCAAGATAATGGTAATGATAAGATAATGGTAGAAGAAAGACTTGGGTTTGGGCTGTGGAAGAGATGCCTGGGTTTGGGCAATAACAACTTATTTTATTTGGAGGTCTAGACTTTTTATTAGCATGTTTGGTGTTACACTTGTTGATGCATTAATTCCACACTAAGCTCATTTCTTTCTTTTAATAGAGGAACAACAGACTATGACTGCCAATGTTCTAAAACTTATCCATGGTAAGCAACTGGACTCACAAAAATAAGTAAATAATTAAAAAATATATGAACCCAGTTGGTTTCCAACTTATAAATGACCTCTTTGTGACAACAAATGTTAGAATATAATATGCTAAAATGGCATTAGATACTACAAACAAAGCTTGTAGTAAACGGAAGTAAACGGCTTTACTTGCATGATACTATGCTAACATGATTCTGATAACGGGTTCACTGTTTGTGTGTTTTAGATCCCTTAACCAGACATATGGAGATGGTGACGGAGATTGTCGTACCGACTGTGTGCACCCTCGGCATCCTGATCTGTGCAGTTTTTCTTATGTTTCTCTTTAGGAAACACAACTAAAAGAGAATTATTGGGACTACTTGAGCACACACAAACACATTAATTGTATTAGTAAACACATTAGTATCTGTAATGAACTTGTCTGCATTCTTTGGACTGAGAGGAAACTGGAACTCCTGAACGACCCACCGTTTGTATTTTGGAATTTGGAAAACAATAGAACACCTTTATTTGTCATTACACATACACAGATGTGTCGAATTACTTTCTTTATATCCTAATTTACATGGAAGTTGGGGTCAGAGTGCAGAGTCATCTAAAGTTACGGCACCCCTGGAGTAGTCAGGATTACGGGTCTTGCTCAAGCTCAAGGACCCAACAGTGACTATGTAGCAGAGCCTGGATTTGAACCCATAATCTTTAAGTTGATATTCTAATACACTACTCAAAAGGCTACACTGTGCCTAATGAGTTAGATCTGTGCACTGATTTACTCTGACCTGTTAAGTGAAGTTAGCCAGACTGCAGCACACCATGGTTCTGAAATAGGGTATCTTCTCATTTTCTGCACTCACTGATCCGTCCAGTTGTGGTTCTGAAATCATGGTACAATAATCAGCTTTAGTGTAGTGAATAATCTCATAATAGGGAAACATGACTGAGAATGACAAACCAGAGAAATTCGTCATCTTGTGTGCTCATTATTATCCTAAAGTATGTTACTTAAATACAGTAAACAATAGTTAATAGCACATTTACGTTTTTCTTTCCCACTAAAATAAAACGAGCACCAGCTAATATCCAATTAATTGTCTGGATTGGCTGGAATACATGAAAGGATTCAGGGATTCTAAACTTTGTCATGTGCATAGTAAGGTAACTTGTTTTCCTGTCCAATGAAATTCTTACTTTGCCGTCCACACTGGATGTCAAAAGTTAAAGTAATAATCATAGCAACAATCAAATCCAATTTAAGAAATGACGTAAGAAATAATAAAATTAAATGTAATATGAACATTGTGCAGAGGTGTAGCTACATTTGCTAGATTGCAACAGTCCGTAGTAAAAGTGATAATACAAATGAAATGTGACTCAACAAGGTCCTGGTAGGATCTAACAGAAATCGGAAGCCATGCTAACTGCAGTGCATCCCACAACTGCCATCAGTGATGGGAAACCATCAGTGAGAAAAACGACCATCAGTGTGCTCCTACATTTGTATCCTTGGGTTAACATCTGCGAATTAAAGAAGCCTGGCTTGTGATCGGAAGGTTGCCGGTTCAATTCTTAGAGCCGACGGGTCTAAGCACCTAAAATCGAACTGCTCCCAGTCGCCGTGGCAAAATGCTTGGGTCTACCGCTCTGGACATGTCTACTCACTGCTGTTCCCTAGTGTGTGTTACATGGATTGGGTTAAATGTGAAGGGATTACCTGTATCAAACATGACATGATTCACTAGAGGTTTATCACTAAGATGCCAGGAGGTTTTCACTTCTCTTGACCCTTGTCCACTTGACACTTCCACTCTCCAGGATGACGGCTGCTCTCTAAGAATAAATCACAGATTGTAATCACCTTTGTACCATATAATAAATTACCGTTGATAAAAACGTTTTGATATACAATCAAAACGGAAAACGATTTTAGCTCTTACGTCTGGTAAAAGTGGCTGATCAGGGCGGGTTTGATTTGCATTTGAAACACGTGTTGTTCGTCATAATGTGCAGATTTATAGTACTGCAAACATGACCTGAAACAGTTTCATGCTGCATGTTGAGAAGTCTTAACATAGGCTGTTAGTTTAAAGATAAAGCGAGCGGAGAACTGACTGTGTGAAAAAGAAGAGACGCTCATGGGGCAGGCTGAGAAAGCTGCTGAGGGTGCCCAGGATCTCCAGCAGATGGTGTAGTTTTTGAAGTCTGATCACTTGCTCGTGCAGGTCCACTTCACTGCTTAAGAAGTAGTGCTACAAATCAATGCACACACACACACACAGCAGAAACAATTTAATACATATTAAGACTTCTGCATAGACTTCCCATCATCTCAATGTCATCATTTTCCTCTTATAGTTCTGTGTCTAGGTCTGATATATGCATACTAAATAATTCACCTCCCCAATGCTGAGGGGGAATGAGGCATATCGAGTTTCTGAGGGTTCTGTAGCATTTGTGTTTACCCCGGTTTAATGGACGAGTGACAAAAGATGGTTTTAAATGTTTGATTGTAAACAAGTCACCACCATATGCAGAAAGTGAATACTTTATTTCCAAACATGCACATACTATTGTTTTGATGCCTACCGTGGGCCCCCTTGTGGTTTGTAAAACACAGACACTGAAGTGTTAATTTTACAATTTATTTAAATACAGTAGTCACAAAATATCCTTACCAAATGGTTAAGTGTCGTCAGCTCTTTACCTGTCAAAAACAGACGTAATATTAAGAATTAGTAAACGCTACAAATTTTTTTCCGCATTGTAGATTAATACTCGTGATAATGAAATGATACGGCGAGACCATTCATCCATCCATCGAGTTTTACTAGCTTACTAGCTTTTATTCCTATTTTGAGCAAATTACTCCTATTTAGGCAAATACGCTAAACACTTGAATGGGCCACCAGTCTGTTGGAAGGTCTAAACACAAACACACACCAAGTTTACAATTTCAGTATCTCCAATTAACCTGTCTGCCCGTCTTTGGACTGTGGGATGGAACCGGAACGAGAGGAGAACATGCGAACTCCACACAAAGAGCCACAAATTGCCGTATTTCAGAATCAAACGCAAGACTTGGATTCCATATGGAGTTAATTGTCGGCCGTTTTAAAGTAGGCACATAGTTGCTGAGCACTTGTTTACTGATTTGCTTTTGCTCTGTAGTCTAACTACGTCTCATAGTAGTCATGCCAACTGGGCTTTGGGTTACGTGATTATAAAGGCCAGGTCTTCGTCATCAAACACAACATTTTATCAATCTCTATCTTGGTCAGATAGCCGTACATAGCCCGGAGGTTTGTACAATGTAGGAAAGGAATAACCTTATTTTTTAAATATATTAAACAAAGAAGTGTGTTCCAATGTCTAAATGATA
Organism: Ammoglanis amapaensis; assembly: GCA_028566735.1. Lineage (NCBI taxonomy): Eukaryota > Metazoa > Chordata > Actinopteri > Siluriformes > Trichomycteridae > Ammoglanis > Ammoglanis amapaensis. Next base: position 6,333,533 of record JAOUQU010000028.1, read on the forward strand.
CCAGAGGAAAGCATGTAAACTGTAAAAAAAAAAAACCTTCATGTCGATAGAGAAAGCATGATTACCAACGAGATAGTTGATGTAGTCTTTTCTCATCTTGTCCAGACCTAGCTCTAGCAGCATAATTGCAGGAGTGAGGCCAGTGAGAGGCACCGTGTCCACCTGCTGCTGGTAGGACTGCACTATTAACTTACTCAGAGAGCTGCTGCTATCCCTGTGCACCTGTAACGAAAAGAACACATGGACCAATGCAGCCGATAGATAGATAGGATAGATAGATAGGATGGATAGATAGAATGGATAGATAGGATGGATAGGATGGATCTTTATTAATCATTTTAGGTTCATTTAGTGAAATGAGTCTAGTAAAGTCTACTAGTGAGAATACACAATACACATGATTACAAATCACACACCAGCACAACTCATGAAGCTCATGGAAATAAGTATTAACATATTAATAAAACACTTATAGCTTCTTAACTAGGTATAAAATTGCAATGACATACCCAGGGTTTAATATGACCAAACCGTACAGCTTTGATGGCTAATTTTAGAGAATCAGTTATGTCTTGATACGAGGCCACACCTTTTAGGATTAAAACACAGTTTAATACAAATTAAAAGTACATTTGCTTTATTTTTATACTAAGTAATCTCAAGACAGTACTTACTCCTTCGCAACTTATTCCAGAGCTGTTCAGTAAAGTCCAAATCACCTCTCTCCATTAGCATAGCGTTAAAAGCTAGCACAGACTCGTTTTGATTATTTTGGTTCTGTTACGATAGATTAAAATTTGATTACTCTGTTCAATTTTTAAAAACGTGTGTGTCTGTGTGTTTAACGTACATCTGTTTTTAAATTCTGACCAGGAACGGCATTGGCAATATTCTCCAGTTCTAAGCAAAACGAAAAGACAAACAGTAAAGAAAAGTTGTATAGCTAGGTCTGTACTTATTGTTTGTGACAGTACCTTCGATGAGAGTTCTGGTTAATTCCATAGGAGACTTTGTTTCAAGCGGTTCTATCCATGTGATCTCTCCTGTTCTCAAACCTTCATCCAGGGACTAAAGGTAAAGATACAATCATTTAAACTATGTGCTTATTCGATTTAGTGGGACAAATACTGAAACGTACATACAAAAGACATAAAAATCATAATTTTTTTATTATACATGAGTCATTACCTCATAAATGTGTCCTTTTTCCATTTAGATTTAACAGCTTTCGTTAGGTAAGACATACACATACAAAAAATCCCTTTTATTTATATTTTATTTTACTTACTTCTTTTACGTTTGCACCAATTAATCATGGTCATATAAAAAAAGAAATAGAGGCCACTGAACCCACATAATCTTTATGTCATCAAAAATTTTGTCCTTAGCAGTAACAGTCTGTGAGGCTATTGGCCGGCCGGCTGCCTACACAGACAGGATTAGCTGTTTGTAGAAAGAAGGATAACAAATGAAACATGATTCTTTATCGTTACACGTTATCGCTAAATACAGCCTTTGCTGACCAGTCCAAACACATGTAACTGGGAAAGGGGTGGCTAATAATAGATAACAATTCTGTAAAGAAGAGAGAGGTCAGAGGGGGTTTATAACAACCTTTTCCCTCCTGGATCGATTAAGTAAGGTGGCTGAAGCAATATATGTCATGCATTAATATCATACCAGAAGAAATTCCAGCTCTCTGTAGGTCTGAAATAATGGGCTTCTAATGTCACCAACAGATACTCTGATATGCTGTATATAGACCAGACAAAATGTAAATGTTAGTAATAATATGACTCAACAGTGCAATCCATGTATCCTGTAAGTAGGAGAAACTACCACAAGATCTGCATTTACCAGACAAACAGCAGACGACAAAGGAGGGATCTCCAACGTTTTCTCAACATTAGTCCATCTAAAAGTTGCAGTAACGCTGCTCTGAGACTCCGTAAGCAGACTTTCCTCTTTCACTGAGCAGAACAGGTTGTATTCAGCCATGCCTTTGGTCAGCACCTAGAGTTGCAAAACAATTAGACTTGAATATTTAAATGCAGTACATAATAAATCACTACTGTATTAAAATGTATAACATAGATGTACTCTGAGCTGTACTTCACAATGGGTTATGCCCATGTTAGGATCGTTCCACAATACTTTGTCAGTAATATGGTGCCTCCCCTACACTACCAGCAGCAAGACTGCCACCGTTGTGGTATAAAATATAATCCTATATAAAACAGACACATCTAAGATATGAGTAGATAAGAGATGTGTTACTGTTGATGAGTGATGTCTGTTCTGGTGTTCTTGTTTCAACCAGTCCATCGTTATCATATTGTCTACTGCTGCCCCTGAAGGTGAAAAAATATTAAAAGGTGTTAAAACAGATTATTAAATGGTCAAAAGAAAGTAGCATATAATGAGCAAGTAATGACATCATTGGTAGTTTATCAATTAGTCAAATTACTTGGGTTTAAGACACAGCATGGGCAAAACGAATTAAGGGATGCCACAATGGAGTGTGATCCGAATTCTTCATTTGGCATAGGTTATAGACCAAGTGTCCTTTCTAACGCAAGCTTTTGTTCATTTAATAAAAATATTATTGATCAGAAGTATTGATCAGAATTCCCTAAATAAATCTGAATGCTGCAAAGTAAAGGTGCATTTTATTTGTAAACATTATACATGCGTGTGTTCTTTTTTAAGTTCATCTTTTCTCTGGTTCCTCAAATTTTGTGTGAGAATATTGTGTCCTGCAAAAAGATTAGTCCTAAGATATTCATGTTTAATCATGTCTGACCAGATGTTTCTTTTACTCCTCATCCTATGTGCTTTCTTCATATAGTAAAGTGACAAGATCCTTGCCTGTGCTATACATACAGATAACTAATATATCTTTAGTTTAACACAGTACAATACCACATCGAACCTGGCCCTTTAAACACACATTTTTATTCGCAGACTCCCTGAATAATTCCATGATATTATGAACTGTAAATGGGAGATCTAAACTTTAAAGGCATATTATGCAACACTTCTTTTCTTACAAGACTCTCCCTACAGGAATGAATAAAAATGTTCTCTGTCGTAAAGATAAACTGCTGTTCCTTAGTTCCTCCCCGAAGCCATGCGTGATTGTTTTGATTAACTGTTATCTGTCATCTTATTCTTTTGTTTCACAGCACCAAATAAACCGTTACTTGAATTTCAACAAGGTGTGTAAAAGTTGTATATCTACTCTCACTTTACACCATACGTCTTTGGACTCCAGGGAATAGCATTACCTTTGCAGCAGACTGTGTACAGTTTGACAGCTGCAGCTTTGCTTCCAACGTAGACTGTCTCTGCACCCAGCCAGCAAGTGTTAGCAGGGTCATTCATGTCACAGCGGACCCAGAGAGGTGGCAGGACGTGAGCATTTACTTTGGGCATGTTGGGGTTTTGGGACATGGCATACCACGACAACATCTGTCTGTACAACCAGACAAATCATTGTAACCCAGACTGCCCATAACAAAATGTAGCAATGTAATGCTAAGAATTACACACATTTTATCACCAATATGATAATGATAGATCACTTCTACCTTGCTTGATTGACAGTGAGTGGTATTGGCCCAATTTCAAGATCCGGCAGTTTTACATCTGCATATTCATCTAGACTGATATCCTCCTTGCTTTGCATTTCAGTTTCTGTTTCCACAGGATCATCGAGCACCGGAGGCTAAAAGCGAAGGAAAGCACCATTACTGAAGAACTTAGAACAGTTTATGTTTCACATTGTCCAAGCAAGATTACCATTTTCTCACAAACGAAAACTGGCTGATTTCCTTCAATCATGATGAGAAGAGACTCATCATCACATATTGATATTTTAATATCATCCTGAAAGACCAGAAGAGCAATTCTGCTTAATAATAATACAGTAATACAATAAAAATAGCATATTTGGAACCAAATAATTTGAATTGTATGTTAAACAGTTCTAACGTTACCTGATAAACCCAGAAAGCTTTGTCTTCTTCCTGACAAGACCTAATACAAACAGAAAACTTTCATTTATTTTTTCGGATGCTCTGTTTTTTTTTTAGATTAATAAAAATAATATAAACATAACTGTGGCAAGATGTGGATAAATATGTTTACTAAGAGCCCACTAAACAGCATTTAGATCTCTGTCGACACACCAAGCAGAACCCTAAAAATGCTAAAAACATGAACGTCTGGCATCTGACAAATACCATCCCTGAAGATCACTAGTGGCATGAAACTAGCAAGAATTACAATAAACCAAAACTATGAAATACAGTACATCAGATATTAAGTGAAGTCCTGAAGATGGCTGTTAACACTGATTTAACACTCCAAATCTGACAATAGCTGTCAAAAAACGAGTTAAACCACTGATCCCCAGCCAACGATCTGTACACTGGAACGCAGCACATAAACAATATAATTATTTGAAATCGAACAAAAGCAATACATTTTTCAACGCACTGCAGGTGTTATTACCTCCTGTCACCCCTAGATGGGAGCAGAGCCTTGCTGCAGCAAACAAAACCCCAGGATTCACACAGATTTTCCATTGTAAATGAATCATTTGGTTTTTCTATTTTAAATCCTCCACCTAAACCTGGGTCCACAGTGCAAAAATACTGAAGACAACAGAGATAAACTACTTAAAAAGTTTTCAGAAAAATCCCAACTGTCTAACAGCTGTAATTTAAATAATTGTGTAAACTAATGATTAGTTATTAGTGATTTATTTTTAGTTATTTCCTAAAAGTCATGTCAAGGGAAGAGCACCAAATCAACCACTTACAATTAAATCAACACCAAGTATGCAAAATATTATTGTACTTTTGTTTAGTCTTTAAGTGACACCAGATATATCGCGTATGTTTTTGTATTATTTTGGGTTTACTGAAATGAATAAGATCGTAAGTATACAACTATACAACATTAATTCTACTGTATACATTAGTAAAAGAAAACATACATGTTTCGAACAGACTTACTTAATAAAATGAAGAAAGTTATTTGCTTCTGATATGATTGTATTTCTCATGATGAGCTCTGAAGGAAACACAAACCGTTCCCTTCTTCCCGCCGTGCAACGTCACCAGGGTCAAAAGTCATTAATAAATGTTTACAAATATATTGTCACTTATTAATTTAAATATTATTTTATTTTTATTTCGTATTATATAAATAATCGTGTCTCCGAAATAGCATTGGATGCGTTTTCTTAATTAAAATGAACTGAAAGTCGAATACTAGCGCACTAGATAGTATGTGAGTGTGTTTAGTATTAATACTATACGTCCTATTCTTTCAAATACTTTAGTATAGTAGTGTAACCTGGAGAACGCTTGAAAGTAGTCCGGCACTAATACTTTCATCCGCCCTAGTCAAGAATATAGTCCTTAGTATTGCGATTTAATATTCGTTTTTTAGTCAATCAAATAAATCCCTAGTTATATAGGAAATGTATGAGTATCATGAAAAATTTTTAATTTTACGAAAATTGCAAGCAGTAAATGAATTACAGCCATTTAGCGCGTAAGCGGAAATAAGGCACTGTCGGATGTATATGGACAGGAAGGCGTGATTCAGTCTTCCTTTTCTTCCGTGGCCGCCATTGAGATAGGAGCGTGGTTCCTGGCGAGCCGTGAATACTTTTAAATATGGTGAGACGATTTGTCGGTTCATGATGTTTTACCCGACATACAAATAAAAACATTTTATGTTTGCGAATAGCGGCGTGGTTATCGCGTTGTTTGTGATTATGTAAGTTTATAATCGAAGCCGGGATAAATTGTCAGAGCAGCCATTTTGTGTTACGTCTGGTCTCTATACACGTGTGACTGTTAGCTAGTTCGCCACTTGATTTATATTAACAGTACATTTATGTTTTTAATTACCGACACGAAAGCAATGTATTGTATTGTTTTGTATCGTATACTGTATTTTTATTAGGCAGAAATTCGTTTTTGTTTGCATTAACTTGGCATGTGTTGTGGTAAAGTATTCATACCATAGGTTTATATAACCCAGTTATTCGGGGTGTGTTGCTGTTTTGTCTTTACTGCATATAAACTTATTAAACGTCCAATTCCTTTTGCATCTAGTATTAATTTATTCTAGGGGCGAGCCATATTTAATTTAATTAAAATATTGGACCATTTAATGTTTTTACAGTGTATGGGTGTATTTTGAGTAAAATAAGCAGTGTTCTATGAAGTTGGATAATTTACGTAGAATATTGATTTACTTTACACTTCATCACCACTTATCCTAAATAGATGTTTGTAAAGAATGCCGTGTACAAAATTCTATTTTTTAGCAGTGACTATAAACATTGACTGCTACAATTAACTTAGCTAGATTGAACCTTTTATATTTTATTTACTTCCACTAGAAAGCACCAATTTGGAGCATCTTGGTAAAAAAAAAAAGTACTGTTTTGTAGTGTATGAAAACCGGCTCATACACTGACATCAGTTCTACACACAGCTTTTATCAAAAAAATTAGCTTTTTGCTGTATTTGTAAATTATATCGAACAATCTTGCTATGATGGTGTAATTTGCGTCTGACTTTGTGGTCAGCGACAGTTGCCTGCTGTCAAATGCTGGCGCAAAGGGTTGATTAAAAAAAAAAATACTGAGCAAGATTTATAGGCCTGACTTTATCAATCCTTTTTTTGTATTTTGTCTATAATGATGTCTTTAATTCCAGGCTTGTGCCCGACCATTGATCTCGGTCTACTCCGAGAAAGGAGAGACTTTGGGCAAGAACGTGGTTTTGCCTGCTGTGTTCACAGCTCCCATCAGGCCAGATGTTGTTAACTTTGTGCATACCAACATGCGTAAAAACAACCGCCAGCCCTATGCTGTCAGTGAACAGGCAGGTGAGGTACTTTGCAGTTAAATATTTTAATTTGATGTCGGTTTAGATACAGTGGAGTTTAGGGAACCATGTTTATTTCAAAGTTTGAGTGGTTGAGTTGGTGTACATAATGTCTTATGAACAATTTGATTTAAGTACATCTTTTCACAAGCTATTAAATTTAATCAAGGTTTTTTTGTACTAATTGGGTCTTTGTTGGCTAAATTTAAGTACATTCTGTCGATTAGGACTGAACTGACCAACTGCATTAGGGTTATAACAATGTTTTTCCTTTATTAGGTCATCAGACCAGTGCAGAGTCCTGGGGTACCGGTAGAGCTGTGGCCCGTATTCCAAGAGTGCGTGGTGGCGGTACTCATCGCTCGGGCCAGGGTGCCTTTGGGAACGTATCCTCATTTATTCTGCATTTTTAGTCTGTCTAACCTAAACGCATGTACTATTTTTCACTTGCTATGATGGTGTAATTTGCGTCCTACTCTGCACACAGTGACAGTTGCCTGCTGTCAGAAGCTGGTGCAGATGGTTGATGAAAATACGTTCTGAGCATCTACACACAGATTAGAAACTTGTCATGCAAGTCCTGTGCCTACCTTAACTTTTGCACAGATGTGTCGTGGTGGTCGAATGTTTGCCCCCACGAAGACCTGGCGCCGCTGGCACCGTAAGATCAATGTAACCCAGAAGCGTTATGCCATCTGCTCTGCCCTGGCTGCTACTGCCCTCCCTGCGCTGGTCATGGCCAAAGGTGAGTGAACTGAACATTTATTAATATACAGCTGTTGTGTTTAGATGCACTGTTAACTGAGGAGGCTGATTCTGTTATGTGATCACTTCCATCATGACTGTGCTAGATAAGCCTCAGTTTGCAGAAGGGCTGCTCCAAATTTGGTTCCTCCCTTTCGAAGACTGAGAACAAGCTTATCAATTTAAATGATGACCTTTCAACTCGTACCTAATTAAAACATTACCTGGTCATTGTCTTTCAGGTCATCGCATCGAGGAGATCCCTGAGGTCCCACTTGTTGTGGACGATAAGGTTGAAGGATACAAAAAGACCAAGGAGGCTGTGCTCCTGCTGAAGAAACTCAAGGCCTGGAATGACATCAAGAAGGTGATGCATTTTTATTAATTAATTTTTTCCTTTTTATCCACAAGCCCGTGTGTTGCGACTTGCTCAGGCATAATTATTCTTTTGTGTCAAATTAAGTAATTGGACTGTAATGAGCTGCTTTATTATTGGGTGTGTAATCTTTAAGACATATCTTGCCATTTTTTAAATTAAATATTAAGAAAATATTATTTTAAGAATTATATTTATGCAAATGAGTTTGAAGTTTAATACATTTTTGTACCTCTGTAGGTCTATGCTTCCCAGCGCATGCGTGCTGGCAAGGGTAAAATGAGAAACCGCCGACGTATCCAACGCAAAGGACCGTGCATCATTTACAACGAAGATAACGGTGTGACCAAGGCTTTCAGAAACATCCCAGGTGTGCTATTGATCTTTTTTCTTTTTTTTTGGCAATATCTGCCCCAGCTGTGATGAGTCAACTTCTGGTCCGTGTTTATGAATCTAGTGATTTTTATTTGAAGTGCTGAGTTAATTGGGCTGGCCAGTTACTTTTTTTCAATGATTTGATTTTTGGGAATTGTAAACATTTTCTAAACTTTCAGGTATCACACTGCAGCGTGTGACCAAACTCAATCTTCTGAGACTTGCCCCCGGTGGCCACATTGGCCGTTTTTGCATCTGGACAGAGAGTGCTTTCCGCAAGCTGGACGACCTCTATGGTACCTATCGCAAAGCTTCCTCCCTCAAGGTGGACTACAAGTAAGTTTGTTTACTTCTGTGTTTGTTTTTGACAATCTTGTTGGCAAACTACCATGATGAGCCTACTTCTGGTCCGTGTTTATGAAAGCTGTGATTTGCTATGAAGTTCTGAGTCTGTTGTAAATCAGTTGTAAATTGTTCGTGTAACTGTGCTAGACTGAACACCCCCTTCCCATTTTCTCTAGTCTGCCAATGCACAAGATGTCCAACACGGATCTCGGCAGACTTCTGCAGAGTGAGGAAATCCAGAAAGCACTTCGTGCTCCCAAGTAGGTCCTATTTCAGTCTACTCTGAATGTAACAAAAATACGAAACGTGTATCAATCAGGTTGTTACGTTGTGTAAAAATCCAGATGTATTGTAAATGTTTTTATTAACCATATGTTATTTGGCTGGTGTCAATGAGTTATATAAAAGGTTCGGCAATTTGATTATCTCTGCAAAGTTGGGACTATTTGCGAGGTTTATGACCTTGCTTAAGAGTTCATTAGTGACTGACTTCAAACTCCCAAACTTTTAGTTGATTGCTTTGCCGACTTTTTTTTGTCACTTTTTATAATCAAATGTACATTATAGGCATTGAACACCTCAGTTCAGACTTTAATCTTTAACTTTTATTGTAGCAAGAAGATTCATCGCAGAGTTCTTAAGAAGAATCCTCTGAAGAATCTCAGAATAATGATTAAACTCAATCCTTACGCTAAGTCAGCACGTCGTCATGCCATCCTTCAGCACAAACCTGAAGTAAGTACTCCATCTCGATCAACATGCTTGCTTTGAAAAAAACATTTTTTAAATTGCTTATTATATATTTATCTTTCAGATAAAGGCTAAAATGCTGAAACCCAAGAAGGTGAAGAGGGTGGTGAAAGCCAAAAAACCTGCTGCAGTTCCTGCTACTAAGTAGTTTATCCTACTCTGCAAATCTGCTAATGGTTTCAGACAATAAACATTATCACAGTGAAGTTTTGGGCATTTCTTTGTTTTATTAGTTCTTTTTGTTCTGCCTGTTTATGTTCAAGTTGATGAAATGCAGGATTAAAATTTCATGCCATGTTTTTTGTACTCTACTCTTCATAAATGGGCTATATTAAAGCAAAGGCAATTTTCCGAGGAATATTTAAATGATGAGATGGTCACAATCACCAATCTATAAGTATTTTAACTTTGTTACACGTGATATTGAAACAATTTTTAGTAAAATCCACTTAAACATGTCTAAGCACTCAAGGAATTCAACTATAATCAAAATAGGTTGCTTAAACCCATGAGAGTCGTTCTATAACTTCACAATAAAGTTTTTGGGTTGATTCCCAGGGGTGGTAGTATAAACCCTTTATACTGAGGCGTTTGCACATTCAATGTTAACCTCAAGTTCGCTACTTCCCACATTCTGAGGGAAGAAAAGTCTCACAACTGAGGTAACAGGGATGCAGAATAATGCTGTTTGTGCAATGATTCGTGAAATTTTAAGTCTTGTGTACAGATCTCCATGCTCTACAGGAGGCAGACTTTATTATATCCAATATAACCGTGTTGGTATGTTCCTAGACAACTGGCTAATGTGTCCGGAGTACACAAACCAATATTTGAATACACTAGTTAATAACTTAATTGGTTGCCTGGGTTTCTTCCTAGTATAGATTGAAGCTATAATATTATCCACGACTGTAATAGTCTATAAACTTATTAAACCTTAATTGAGTAACATTAACAACTTTACTAATTAGTAAAGATGCAATACTTTACAGAACATAGTAGAGACTTTGGTTACATTAGGACTTATTATTGAAAGTGTATAATTGAAAAACATTGAAGTAGTTAATGTTGCTTGCCGTCACTCCCGTTATATTGAATGAGCGGAAGTGACGTTTTTACTCGCTATATATTAGTGAAGACAGCGGTCGCACTTCCATTTTGTGTTTCTCCGTGAGGGCTGGAGTCACCTCGTGTTCAACCAGCTTTCAAACAAGGTAAATCCTTAATCTTTAAAACTTTTTTATTTGAATATATTCAAAATTGTTAATGCTTGCACGTCTCCGTGCAGCTTTACATTAATATTTAATATATATTAACAAAAATCGACACCAATAGTTAACGAAGGTGACCGACTAGCAGGATTGTAAGTGTGTTTATAGAATTACATGTTTGTCGCTATCACGTGCTGTACTGGTCATAATGATTTATTTAAAGTATATAATTTTTATGAGCCGCTTTATAGCGCATTTCGTGCTATTTTTAATTTGACCACTAGATGGCGTGTTATTGCCACGTGCTTTCTCAAGGCTCCGACCACTCGTTAAACGTGACTGAGACTTCTTAGTAACGAGAATCTAAATATTAAAAGCAAGTTTATATGAAATTATCTAAAGTAACAATCACTTGTTATTGTACGTGTTAATATGATTACTTGTATGTTTTGTAAAAATGCGCATTTGTCGAGATGTGCTACCTGTTGTGTAATGTCGTGACCAACAATTTTGTTGGCACAAAGTTTAGCGGTTTGATTGCACTGAAAAAAAAGATGCCCAGTACAGTGCTAGATAAAGAATAATGCCTAATGGATGTGTGCATCTGAAGGGAAATGGCTTGCAGTCTAGAATGGCAGCAAAGAACCCAGTTTTCTTCAAGAAAATTCAGGACAGACTGACTTTCTGCAGGACGTATATGAATTGGATTGCAAAAGACTTGGGGGTGAGGGGGGAGTCATTTTCTTTAATTTAGCCTGGGTTGTGTCAGCACTGATGCCACTACTGTGGTGTTGCTCCTTATCCAGGCGAGTTGTTCTGCTCAAAACTTTTCTTTTGAACACTGCCGTAAATAAGGAATGGTGTCGGAACATCCTGGAAATTCTTCATTTAGCTCCAGGAGAAATTGAGACGAGCAATGCCTTTTTCCTGCAAGACTGAGCACCATGTCGCAACTCAAAAGCCATAACTAAGTGGTTTGGTGAACAAAACATTGAAACTTTGGGTCCATGGGTAGGAAACTCTCCAGAAAGGTCAGCACGATAAGTTTCAAGTCTTCGATTAATGTATGTAAACATGTAGGAGTTTTTGTGGTTTCTATAGATACTGATCTGAATGCTTTTTATGGCTTCATGGCATAGATTTTAGCATCAAATTTGAAAGCATGTAAATGTTCTAAATTTGTGTTTCAGGTCCTTCAGCTACACCCAAGATCTCTACACAGCAAGAGCTCTTCGATTTTCAGTGATTTAACCATTTGAGCACACTTGGAAGAGCATTTCTAAATCAAGTTTATTGTGGGTTTGTTCCGGCTCTAAAGCACGGCTTCCTAATTTGACATCTGTAGAAGTGGGTTCATTTTTGCTACACATACGACACTCAGACATAAAATGGGAAAGGCCAGGGAGCTCTGTACAGATCTCCGAGAGCAGATCGTAGATTTACACAAGTCAGGCTTGTCACTCGGTGCAATTTCCAGGAAACTTCACTTACCGAGATCATCTGTGCAAACGATTGTCCAGAAGTTCAAAATTCATGGTACAGTGATTTCCTTGCCCAGGTCAGGAAGAAAACCTAAGTTGTCTCCTTATGCAGAAAGAAAATTGGTTTGGATGGTTGGCTGTAATCCAGGGACCACCAGAAAACAGGTCTGTCATGAACTAGAAGCTGCTGGAACACAGGTGTCGTTGTCAACAGTCAAGCGAGCTTTGCATCGATACGGTCTTAAAGGCTGTCTCGCGAGGAAAAAAAATAAAGATCAACAATTTAACATCGAGTTTCCACCAGAAGAGGTACAAAACAATAAAGTTGAGGTTGAGCCACAGAAGAAGCAGCTCTTAGAAACCGTAGGTGGGCACATTTTACCAACAGCCAAACCTATTGTTAAGACTTCTAAAGAGCATAATGAAGTTAAGTAAAGTGTTGAGTGAAATGGTCATCACAATGCTGATTGCTTATCAATCATTGTGCTTTATGAAGTCATTCATATTAGCTGTTATTTTTATGGTTCGGATTTGCTTGTAAGTCCCGTAAATTGGAAGGTTCTTTATCTAAAGTTCATTTACATGCCTGCCACCCAAAGTAAAAAGACTTTCACTGAAGTTATTGAAACGAGTTATACTGGTCTAATTTCATCCAGTTCAAAACAACGTATTTATTACATATGTTTATTGGGATTTACATTCTTTGCTGGGAATTGTATATATTTCATGTTCCATCTTGCTACTACATTAAAAGTAATGTGCTGTCATTTATCTGTTGCCATAATATGCTATACATACTATGGTAGTGTGAATAAGATGCAGCCCTTTTTAAATGTAAGTGTACATTGTGAGGTCATTTATTTATTAGATAAATGCAGTTTCCTTGGAGGAGGATGTCTATATGGTATTGTAAATGGTAACATCATACTTTCTGCCTGAATGTGGGCTGAATACGTCCGATAGTCAATCGGGAGATGTTGCTTTATTTGGTTTGGGAAAACCAATCATATTCAAGCAAATGTCAGCTGACCATTAGATTCTCATTCACTACCAATTAAATTGTGTAGCTGAACAAAGTTAAAGGTTTTCGAGAACATCCTTATAAAATCAAACACTTTATGAGCTTTTTAGAAAACCCGCAATAAACTGATTTTAAAGTACAAACTTGCTTTTTTTGTCAGTTTATTAGTCTCAATCTTTGCTAATTCAAGAAGTTTTTTTGTGGAACCTTGATTATGATGTCATGAGCTTTTATATGGTAAGTTATAATTGCTTTTAATTGTTCTCTTTTTAAACTTGTATGGCTTGTGGGTCTACTATGATGAGCTTCCACTTCTGGTCCGTGTTTATGACCTTTTGTGATTTCTTATGAAGTTCTGAGCTGAATTTTATCCTTTTGGTTCAAGCATTGGCTGCTTTTGCACAACTTAATTAGCAATTGACTCGTCCTATTTCTATTTGACAGATCATACGCTGACTTATGAAAAATAGCCACTGAACGCAATCATCAAATATGAAAAGAGAAATTCAGGTAAGAAGCATTAGACAGCATATGTGGTACCGCAACGAATTGTTAAGGGCATCCAAATGGCAACTCCAGCAGGTGTCACTTTATTTGATGCAGTTGTGATGAGCTTCCACTTCTGGTCCGTGTTTATGAACACTGTGATTTTCTTAAGAAGTCCTGAGACTGCTTGGAATGCGCATAAATACAAATTTGGACTTATTGGAGAGTTGTATCATTGTTTGTTTTTTTTATTTCAGCTAAGCTGAATGTCTATAACTGTGATGAGCAAACCATATTTCAGGTAAATATTACCTTTTTTATTTGGTGCCTACTACAGGTACAAGGTATTGATGGCAAACTTTAAAGGGGACCTCGGACATATTTGAACTTGTTTACAATGATGTATATGACTAAAACATGTTCATAACATGATTTTATGAACGATCCTTTTAAGGGCTCAGTTATTTGGCACCACTCATTCAGTGTTTATTTTTTTAGTGAGTCACCAGGTCCAATGTCAATTTTCGTATTAGAATGTTGCTTTTAATTCCTGATGCCAAATTTCTGCCAAAATATATAACTGATAACAGTTCTTTTCCTACTTGGAGTGTTTTTATAGCAGTTTTTTGCATGTTCTATCCCCTTTAAAGCCAGCTCTAAACCGGTCTTATTAATGTTCTTTGTAATAATTTGTCTTGATTACAATGATGAGCTTCCACTTCAGGTCCGTGTTTATGACCTTTATGATTTTTACGAAGTTCTGAGTCCAATTTAATTCTTCAGTGACCATTTGTTTGCTTTTCATTGCTTAAGAATCATTGTAATTTATTTATTTTTATAAACAGATCATTAATGAAAACCGAAAGGACAAACATGGTGGAAAGTAAAGAAGCAGTTTAGGTAAGAAATGCTATATAAAATGGTCAGACATTTTCTGAAGGTTGAGTAATTTTGTTTTATATGGCTGCAGTGATGAGCTTCTACTTCAGGTCCGTGTTTATGACCTTTTGTGATTTTTTTTCTTATGAAGTTCTGAGTCCAATGTAATTGTTTATTGATAGACTACTGTTTATTTTTCATGGCTTACAAATTTCTTTTTATTTTTTAGATTGTTAATGTGACCCTGATCAGGACAAGTGGTGTGTAAAAAAGCAATTCAGGTAAGAAATGGCATAAAATGTTAAGCTTTGGTTCAAAAGATCAGTTTTTTGGGTGGGTGTTTGGTTCCTGTGATGAGCTTCCACTTCTGGTCCGTGTTTATGAACACTGTGATTTCTTTTGAAGTTCTGAGACCGCCTGGGCATTTTATGTACAAAACCACATTCATTTGACTTGTGGACTAATTGTTTTGTTCCTGCAGAACATGTCTTCAATTATCATAAAGAGCAAGGAGTGTTTCAGGTAAGACTATAATGTATGAAGTTTTACATCAGACTAATTAATTGATAGCTTTTGTTTGAAACTTTGAGTACCTGACAGACTTTAATTTAGCCAATTAAAGGTTTAAATGGGCTCCCTAGTTTCTACGTTGATAACCATGTAATACACTCATATAGGGACTGAATTTAAAAGTAGTGGATAATTCTTATTAAAGCATATATGCTTACAATAGACTTCAGGAAAAGGATGATAAATCTGCTACTTATTTGGTAACTGGTCAGTCTTCCAGCCAAACAACGTCGGTACATTGTGGGTATCTATGACCATCTAGTCTAAATGGGATTATTGTTCTGCATAAGGTTATTGGACACTAGCTGAATAGCTGGACTCCAAAATAGTTTATTATTATTTTAGTAGTAAATGAATTATGAACCCCATACTAATGTCTGCTAACTGTAAGGCTGTTGGACCTTCTTACAAAGCTTACAGTTTAAGCAAGAGTTAGCAGACTAGACATCTATTTCTACTGCAATGTGATTTGTAACCTGAGTGCTTAAAGACAATGATGAGCTTCCACTTCTGGTCCGTGTTTATGAACACTATGATTTCTTATGAAGTTCTGAGTTCACTTGGGTTTACTGTTTTTATGAAATGTCTAAGACATGACCTTCGTCACATGACGTCGTGCCCCCCCCCCTACTTTTCCAGCATACAGATTGGAAATGGAAATGTGAATAGCTATGACTAGGGGAAGGTTTGCAATCTTTAACATGTATGGCACAGTCAGAAAACTTGCAACAGATCATGGCAAAAAAAATTTGTTTCTTTTTCAGGAACTCTGCAAAACTAATTCTATCAAATGCAGTGTTATGTCCCCATGGATAAAAGAAAATCCTCCACATGAAGTATGCAAAGACGTGGTATGGTACGCAATCTGAACCTCATCACTAATGTTTAAGATGAAGCAGAATTTCAGTGTTCAACACGTGTTGCTTTGATTCTCGGTTTATGCACAATTCGTTGTGCAATGATCCAATGACGTCCAAAGCTTCATTCATGGCACAACCACATGACCGAACTTCCCTTAGATGACTTGTTTAAAGGATTTTGACTCTGGTCCAGATCTAACTTGTTCTAATGCCCTCCTATTTCCTGATGGAAAATGTAAACTAAGGAATCAACATTTACATGATCACCTAGCTTTCATACTTGTCTGTGAATTATTGTTCAATAAAAATATTCTGTATCTTAGTCCTGTGTGTAGATAAATGCTTTTGTTATCAAATCAACAGTAGTGTGGCGTCTTGAGCGTTCGCTTTTGCTTATATAATTCAGCGTTTAGTTCACCCTTATGTTAACTATTGTTGAACTCTTTTCTTTTGACAATTTCACTTGTGATGGTTATTAATAACCTAAACCAGTATTTTTCAACCAGGTGTGCCGTGGGAAATCTAATTTATAACAATTATATAAGCCATTTCAGAGTATCCGTGCTGTAGTAGCGACTGGCGGCGTAATCGTGTATTAATTCCTTATCAGTAGATGGCAGCAGGTAGCAAATTGCATTGTACTTTAAGACAAGAGAATTAGTGATGCATGAACGTGACCCGTAGTGGTGAGAGCATGATGGCTAACAATGTTTTACAAACTTAAATTCTGTACAGTCATTTTATACTACCTCTAAGTGTAAAACCACGGTGCTGTGGCACTGTTTCAGCTGTATTTTTGAAGTTAAGTTCACTATTTGAAAGAAATAAGATAAATACATTTTGTGTTTATTTGATTCCTATTCAAGACACATTGATAAGAATGATTTGTTAATATAGGCAACTACAGAGTATCATTTGTTTAAATGTTTGGATGTTGTGCCACGTGGGTTTTATTTAATTTTTTTCCCCCAGGGAAAAAAATGTACATTTCCTCAAAAGGTTGAAAAACAGACCTAAATAACAATCATTTTTTTCTTTGTCAACATGTACCACAACACAATGTTTCTTAAAGCTTCAGTTTAATGTTCTTGGCAGATTCAAGACGAATCAGACGAGCGGTTGAAAATCAGGTTTTAAACACTAACATGTTAAACATTTAAAATCAGTCACATGATTTCAATAACCTGTGGAACAATTTACGTAACGAACAATTCAACAAATATTTAAGATTGTAAACAGTGTATAGTAACTGAGCTATGACAAATGTTTGACACATGTTTACTTACAACTGAGGAACGTGCATGATTTTTTTTTTTTTTTTAAGGTGACTGTCACTTATATTTTTTCAAAACGAGATCAATTAATTCGTCAAAAAAAAGTGGAACATCCACATAAACAGCTTTTCAACTTGTTGCATGACCTCTTATTTTCCTTTTAAGCAATGTATACATTACCACACATCCCTGCTGCTTAAAATATACACTTAAGTTTTGCTTTACATCTTGTGCTAGAAATGCCAATATTTTTCTACCAGTCACACAGATTGGTTGATGTTAAAGAACATCATTTGTATGTGCAGCATATCTAAAACAGTCGACATATTTGAGAAATGGTTTTAGAAATGTGGCACACAGCTCAACTGATTTTGGCTGTGCAGTGCAACAGCATACAAGTTGTTCGACATTTTTACTGTAACATGTTTTTAATTGCAATTGTGTCAGTCCAAGTAGTTTTTTTACGTGTCGCAAAATGTAACTTAGTAATGTAACAACAACAACTGATCAAATACAAAAAGTAAATGAGCACCACATCAGCTCATATTCACACACATTCATTCAGATTGACCTTCAGCAACAGCAGCATGCATTGATGGCTTTTAAGTTATTTACAAAGTAAAATAATTTAGGCTTTAAAATTATGTACCTGTAGGCATTGTAGGCTCTATGTATAAAAAATAAGCCTATTTTATATGGTATTCACTTGCTTGTCTTCAGCATTAAGTAACCAGTTCATTTTTGAGATGTATAGTGTCATCTAGCAAGTGATGCCCATCTTTCAATAAATATTTTCTGCCATTACAATATCACAACAGAAACTGGTATTATTTGTACTTACATCCTTTTAGGGATAAAGACAACGCTTAATGTTCAAGGCCACATTCCGCAAATGTTAGGAAAATGTTATTTTATAGAATTTCTTTAGCAGGTGTGTTTATAAATGTCGGCTATACCCATGACCTCAGTTTCATGGGTTGAAAAGGCAGTGACAAAAATGTGGCATGTTATAGGTAATAAGGGTAATAAAGACAAATAGATATTAACCCACACTGTGAGTCGGTGTTCCTGGTTGGTTTAAGCCTATGGTGTTGCACAGCCACTCAGCAAAATCCACTTCTTCTGCTTCTGACTTCTTTATAAAGGGATGCACCTGAATAGAACAATCAAATAATCAGAAATTATATTTCCAAATACAAAGAATCAAATTTGGCATATTGAGATGGAGACATTTTCAGCATGTCATGTTAAACACATCCAGGTAAGACTGATAAAAAAAAATGTAATAAATAAATGTATATTTGTATATAAATGTATATTTCGTAAGCTGTGAACTGCACTGGTCTAATGATTAAATACAATTTAAACAAACAAAATTTAAAAATGTATTTTCTAATACATTCACATACATTATCATATCATATATTAGTTTTTTTATATTACATTAAAATGTCGCTACAAGCGCTTGCGGTTCAGCTCAAACGATTCCTCAAAGAATCGACTCGATAAAAGGATTTATACCCTTTATACCTATAGACAAGAGTCAGAAATTATTTAATAATTAAACATTTTAACGTCATAAAACGTTTTAAACCCTAGTTTACATCCATGACAGGAAACGATACACAAGTCACATCAAACACATGGCTAATTTGGTCTCTTCAATTTGCCTTACCAGCATGTTTTGCACTGTGCGAGGAAACCAGATTATCCTGGATTAAATTTATGCGGACACATGGAGAACATGCAAATGCAAACTCTACCCAGCAAGCCACAGGGCCGACCCTGGAATTGAGCCAGTGACTTGCTTACTGTGTGGCGAGGTGGTTTGAAATGCGGAAATCATGTTTGTCTAAGCAAGATTAATGTCTGAAGTGAATGTTCTTACCATAAGTTGCTTGAGATCAGCTCTCTCTGCTGGATTTTTGATTAAACTATATTAAAAACACAACATTTGCAACTTCAATTATCATATTGTCAACATTTATTTTCTGCCACTAGATGGCAGAACAGGCATGTTACTGTGTACCGATTACATTTATTTAATTTTTCTTACCATTTATTAACAAAATCTTGAAACTCTGAGCCAAAGATGCTTGGCAGCTTCGGTGGTGGCTGAAAATAGCCAACAAGTTCAGTTTACGACGCTGGTTATAAGTTCTACACCATAATCTTATAGTTGTTACATATACCTCATTCACGATATAGTCCAGCAGCTCAAAAATGGCCATTGGAGGTCTGCTGTCAGGTCCATACGCTGCAAAATAAGAACATTAAGCACTCTCACAGTCATACCTACCTAGAATATTACCAATTATCCACTGCATAAACAACCGGTGGTCCAGGATAATACATCTGCTAAAAAAAAAAAAAAGAGCGTAGCTTTGGGTTTGTTAAAGTAATGAAGCTCCTGTTGCTTCTGTTTGAGGCTGCAACAGCTGTTGTGATGGTGTAAAGGTAATGCCTCATTTTTTCTCATAACTCTTTTATTAATTAATCACATAGTCAATAATAAAGGAACTATGGCTGAAATGCTTGTGTCAAAAACACAAAAAGAAACTGCTCATTTGAAAATGTATATACACCCATGCAGGGTCAAATAAGGGCTATTATTTTGGCCTTATTGATTTTAGCTAGGACACATTACTTCTAAATGTGCCAGCTTGGAGTAAAACTTGGGGTCTGAACTCAGCTTTCAATCTCTGTGTTTATCTGTTCAAAAACTTCAAAAACTTCAGAGCGGCTTGCCAAACACTAAAAATGTTTTGGTTCATGTCTGTGACTCAAAATTATGTGGAGTGAAAAGTGTTGCATATACGTATGTGTTGCTTATGTAGTGTGGTAATGTACTGAGACACATACAACTGCTGGGGCGTCCAGGGGGGCAGGGTTTGGGGGACGCTTCGCTAGATGAGATTTCGCCCTCCATCGGAAGCCCAAAGATCTGCTCTAACTCCTTGGCATCAGGTGGTGGTATGGGGAAGCGTCCAATGGCCATCTCGACCATCGAGAGTCCCATGCTCCAGATATCAGACTGCACTGAGTAGTGTGTGCCTTGCAGACGCTCTGGCTAAAGACAGAGACCGAGAGCAAATGAGTCTCCCACAGGAAGGGAAAACAACACTAATCAAAGTAAAGAATCTTACTAACCATGTTAAGTTTAATTATTGTTTTATTCATTCATATTCATCCATAACACATACATTTATTGTCAGTTTTTCTTGTTTAATCATAGTCACTGTAAGTTTCAAGCTACACAATGAGCTATTGAGTAACCGTAAGCTTTACTAAAGCTTCCTGTGTACTAAGCTAAAACCATGACACATAAAAGGCAGACTCACAGACATGTAGGACCTGGTGCCCACAAACGAGTTGGCCATGGAGTCGATAAGCTGCCCGCTCACACCAAAGTCACACAGCTTGATCTCACCACGCGAGTTCACCAGGATGTTGGAAGGCTTTACATCTAGAAAGGACAAACAGAAGCTTATTTAATGCTGAAATAGGTCTAATTGGAAGATAAACAAAACTCGGTCACCTCTGTGCATGATCTTATGCTTCTCTCTTAAATAGGATAACCCTTTTATCACCTGAAAGCAGAGATAAGACCTAAAGCTTTAGTGAATTCTACACAGATCGGTAAATCCCAGCAATAGTATATTATATTTCTGCATAAAATAATATTTTTTTAAATGTTTCTGCACTTTTTTATTTTTGTTGGAAACAATGAGGATGGGAGAAGTA
The DNA here is from genome assembly GCA_028566735.1 of Ammoglanis amapaensis. Lineage (NCBI taxonomy): Eukaryota > Metazoa > Chordata > Actinopteri > Siluriformes > Trichomycteridae > Ammoglanis > Ammoglanis amapaensis. The sequence continues at coordinate 6,354,563 of JAOUQU010000028.1, forward strand.
ATAGTTCTGTGTGAGAGAATTTGTTATCAGGATTTAGCACCAAGTCTTTAAGGGGAAAAAACGTTTTTAAAAGCAACACTGCATACTGATCACTGATGCTGATCATTCAAATGATACACTTGTTGACAAAATGCATCACAAATTAAATTGGTGGTGTAATCTGATTTGGTAATAAACAGTGTTTCAAAAGGTGCAGAAACAATTTCGAATCCTCATACAATAATTAATAAAAGCTGTTGTACGCACTGCAATGCTGACTTTTCCAAGTATTTGCTCTGGAATTTTGCCGGCTTTTTTCAGCGACTGGTCCAAGGAGCCCCCATCCTGTGTTAGGAGATTAATACTTATCTTGAATTTACAGAACTTCCTTTTAACATTGCATTTAGAGTTTTAAGAAAACTGCTGCTTGTGCATCATTTTCATTTCGTTTCATTTAGATGCTTTACACGTAGAATCAATGGGTGGAATGAGAGTAACACATCAGAGCGGATGCCATTCCACCATTACAGTCAAAACACCAAATTCATGTATATTAATGTGTTCATTATATCATTTTAATATGCTCCAAAAATTGTAAAGATTTATGCTGCAGTGTCACTCTATTATGATCTTCGTACCTTCGCATTGTTGTAACGTGTAGCTCATAAAAAGTCATTTTTCATAAGTTGGCTTGGTGAGATTATAAATTGTGGAAGGCTCACTCAAGCAATTTGGGTATGAACTGATTCTTGTACACCCTCATGAAGCTCATGTACACCCATCGTTCTTGACCAAGACTTCAAAGTAGTACACTGGCACTAAAATGCTCCACAATTAAACCAGATTAAGCATCTATGGGACAAAATTGATCAAGTTTGATCCTCCACAGATCCTCCAGCAGCTATGAAATACAGTGCAGTCAGCACGGCTGCAGAAACAACCTACCAGGACATTCTATGCTGCACATGGCGGATATTCTGGATATTAGCTGGTAGCCATAAAAATATGACGGTGTGATGTGGTATGATCATGAGTTTTTCATCACCTATTTCCATTCTATTCGTCAGATCTGTGGTTTATAATAGAGAAATGATATTTCATAATAAAAAGCACAGAGGGAAGAGACATGTCCTGAGTCTGTGTAATCTCAGTATATTTACATCAATTTCTGGGTATTTTGCAAGTGCAAGACAGCATGCATATTGCCTAATAGAAAAACTATTAGTAATAATAATGCAATCATGTGATCACTGTCTCAGTGCAGTTACACAATCCATTCAAAATAACTAATGCTAACTAATGTCTTACTTGACTGCATTTATATACAAGCTCAGCCAAACATATTTTTTTAATTCTTATTTTAAACAGCCCAGCAATGGATCTATTTCTAATAGGTCCATAATCCATAGGTCCATTCCTAATAACATCTTCACACATGATTCCCACACACTCAAAATCGAATTTACACATTTTTTGAACAGAGCAACACTTGTGAGCGTGGGCGAGAGCACAAGGCACAGTAATGCAAATGTCTTTTTGACACACAGTTCTGTAGTCATTACTTCAAAAGTAGACAAAGTCATTAGCATTATAATCATTTGTTATGTCAGTATTTTTGAATCAGATTTCAGGTATCGAACTAAATGCTGCATATGTATATTCAGTGTGTTTATTGTGATAGTTCACACACAATTTTAATCTTGTTCTTTTCTTAGTTTCTTTAACTGGTTTACATTTTCAGTATTTGGCAGATCTTTTTATCCAAAGCGACTTTTTAGTACACAGTTGAGCAATTTAGGGTTAAGTCAGTGATGGCTTAGTGGTTTAAGCAACAGATTCGTAATCAGTTGTTGGCCAGTTCTAACAGCAGATGACTTAACTCTTAATTGTTTAAGAATTATGTGCACTTGTAATTGTAATTCGCTTTGGATAAAGACATCGAAAATGCTAATGTTAAATGGTTATGGGTCTTGCTCAGGTGCCCAACAGCAGTGACCTGGCATTGAAGGGGTTTGAATCGATCTTCTAATTACTAGCCAAGGTCATAAAACCACTAGGATACAACTTTCCACAAAATAGTGAATAAGACAAACCCAGGCCAAGACTTTAAAGGTTCAAAGCATGCTTAAATATGTGTAGTCATGTTCTTTAAAAAAAACAAATGAATAATTATTATGTATGAAGTCAGCATTTTATATCAGATTTTAATTTTAAATCAAGATTAAACCAAATGAGTCTAACACACCTAAACCTTTCTAAATTTCTTGAGCCTATGTTTGTATATCTTGTGTATACACAAGTCAAACTCAACATCGGGAGTAAAATCAACCACTGTATACGTCCCTGAAAACATTACAATGAGAAATGCCAACAATTAATTAAACTGGAATATAAATAGATGGTAATACTTGGGTCTAATCTAATCCAAACTATTGACATAACTTGATTTCCATCAGTATGTACACTGTAAATATCAATATTCATGGTTTTTATTAGGTCAAAATGGTACCATGTGCTCCATGCAGATGCTGATCTCCCCATCATTGTAGAAGGCCCCGTAGAAGCCCACAATGTAGGGCGAATTGCACTCGTGCAGCACCTGTAGCTCTCGGATGATCTGATTTCTGATGGCTAGCTTGATCTCCAGGTGAATCAGCTGTGAGGATACACGAGAGGGATCACTGAGGTAAAAGAATCAAGGCATCATAAATACAGTATAAAGTCGAGATGTCAATATACAGTTGTTATGACCACCACCTACTATTGAAGTCACGATTTGTCAGATGGCTTGGTGTAACAATGGCTATAACAGATTGGTTGAGAGAGCATGACCAATATTTACAAGTACTACTCTGAAACCAATTGAGCATCTATGGGTGTGTTCTTCCTTTGGCACCCTACCAGGACCTTACCGAATCACTCTCAGCCCATCTAGCACACAGCACATAATTTTTATATAAGATAGTGGTGATGATGAACTCAACAAAGAAATTACTTGACACTACATAACCATGATCATTAATAATAGTATGTGATATGGTTTTAAGCACACTTCATAAACAGTATTATTAATATTTATTGTGCTGGTACACCCGCCAGGTATAACGTAAGGACCACTGACAAGACAATTGAAAAACACTGAGAAAGTGTGTAGATTTGCATGTACACCAGCTTCAAGGACCTTTTTTATTTAATTACCTGTTTATTTAAACAGGTATATTTTCATGGACTCGTAAGGGCTGGATGATTTAACCTCTTCAGACCTGAGCGGTCCTACAAGAAATCAGTGCTTTATTTGTTTTTTTAGTACTTTTTACATTAAAAAGACACAGTGGTGCCACATATGAGTGACAATGAGAAAACAGCACCCAGAACAATTCAATGAAAATTAATTATTCACTATATATGTGCAATAGACCACTGGGCTTCATAACTGCATCTCTCGGGGGCTGTTCCCAGTCTGCAATGGTCTATCAAATGTGATCCAAAAAAGGAACAGTATTAAACAGGCAACAGGGTCTTGAGGGGGAAATAAGGCTGGCTGATACAAGTGTGGAGCAAAAACCAGTAATAACATCCTGAAGATGTTATTACTGATTTTGAGAGAATTTTTTTTAGAATACACAGTACATAAATTTGGTAGCCCAAGGGGTCCGTTAATTATTATAATAGTTAACTAATATAGACACCAATACAGCACTTCCAGTTCCAATCTTGATGGTATGATTGTGTAGCACTAACAACAATACACTTACCTTCCTGGCCATGATTAGTCCAGAAGGTCTGTGCGAGACCTTGAAGACCACTCCTCCATTGCCCGCACCCAGCTCACAGATCTTCTCAAAGTCATCATCCTTTAGCTCCCCTACCTTCTGCTTTTGAGTGAGGAACGCCTCTAGACGCTTCCTTTGCTGTTCATCTAGTTCCAGCTCCTCTAGCTTCTTTTGCAGGGCCTCTAGGTTTGTTCTACACACATGGCCAAAAGTAAAAAAGAAAAAGACATATATGTCAACAAGTCATGTCAACAAGTGCTTTAAAACTGCTAATGGCTAGCACACGAGTGCTGGGATTCTTAACTCTTAGATTTCGATCGGGCTTGAAGCCCTTGCAGGTATAATTGGCAGCTGCAGCAGACAACATTGGCCACTAGTCTGCTAAGTAAGAAAATACTGGACTAAATAATGTAGTCTTCTGTATTTTATAAGAACACTGATTATTAGCCTGATGTGTCTGGACAGGAGTAGAGGAACCCATAGTTCAGTGCAATTGAGTCCATGCAAATCAAGTATTGAGAAATTAGAAGAGGCTGTGGCATATATAACTTCTCGGACACGATTGGAGTCCCCCAACAATGTAAGATGAATTGGCTATGCTAAAGTAGATGGGAAATAGGTAAAAATATAAATATATAAAGTAAATATAAATATAAAGTAAATTGTATTTTAGGCCTAATGTCAGGTCTGAAAATTTGTAGAAATTTACATAGACCAGTAGTTTAATAATTATCTGGTTGTTGGCACACATCACTCTGTTTACACGCCAGTGGTTGTTCAGTGGTTAAGGTGCTTGAAGAGCAACCAGAAGGTTGCTGGTTCAATCCTCAGCATGGCCAACTTGCCACTGTTGGGTCCCTGAACAAGGCTCTTAATCTACAGCTTTGAAAAATAACCATGTTCAATCGTAATTGTAAGTCGCTGCTCAGGACAGGGAAAGCCGTGTTTCTGTGACTACGGCATATAAGGATCTAGCGCTTAGATCCTAGATAAGGATCTGCCTGTGCTAACGTAGTTGATAGTTGATAGAAAGAAATTGTTTTGAGTGAGTGAATGAGGGCTTTGGCATTTATAAGTGAGAGAATTAGAATGAGTCAGTTAATGAGTTTAGATTATA
>JAOUQU010000028.1:6434576-6449309 GCA_028566735.1 Ammoglanis amapaensis
CGACCAATGGAATTTGGCCGACTAGTAATTTTTTCGGTCGACCAACGACTAATCGATTATTTGCGGACAGCCCTAATGATTTCACACAATCACAAAACAACAACAAAATATTTACACTTAGCTCTGCTACTGGTCCACTGGGCGCCTAGTGTGTATAACTGGCAGAGCCTGTAGCAGACACATTTTTCCACTTTAATCTTCTTTTTTTACTTTTGGGTTTAAGGTTCTATTCAAAAAACGTTTCTTGCATCATCCTGTGTGCAGTCTTGAGAAAAAGGCCTTAAAATGCGCCCCAGTACGGCAACTCGAATTTAAAGTGTATTTTAAAGAACGATACAGGTCTGTTTGGTAACATCATCAAATCTTAGATGTGACAACGGCAATGCATCAATGTAACTAAGAGGGACATATGCACATCTCTCTTAGAAATCCATGTTCGAGATCTTCAAGTCCTCTTCAGGAACGTCCTCGAGTCATGTTTGTTCATTTGTTCATCCTTTTATGTTTAATATTTCTGTATCAAAACATGATCACAATTACCTGTTGACATCACATCTTTATTTAGTTCCTTCACCTCTTGCTAACTTTTGGAATGTGTTGTAGGTTAAAAATACAAGAATGAAGGTGTATATTATATATATTAATTTTAATTATGTTGAGGAAATAACTGTATAAACACGTTTTTTTTGTCTGTCTGGACAAAAATCTCACGTTCAAACTGTCCGCAATTAATTTAAGTCACGTTAGTTAACGTAATGAACAATAAATTTCTGTTTTTTTTTTCCACACAGTCCCAACAATCATGCTTATATATTCTATCAATTTTAACTTTTAATAAATAATCCTATAGCTGTTTCTGAGCCGACGTCAATTCACTGGACAGTCTATTATCCAATCGTACGTGTGCAGTGTACATTGACACACTGTTACATATGCATTCAGCACTTGAGTCTTTAAGCTGGACTGTTCACTTTACATTGTAATTTGACAGCCCACTTAATGTCATGAGCACTCAGTCCTCTGGCTGAGTATCTGTGATTATTGTGATCCTCTGCCCTTGAAAACATCAACCTACACTCACCCTCCCCCAGACACGTACAAAACATACAGGAACCTCCTTAAATTGATCTCTCTGGCCCGAGTCGACTCCAAGCTCCTGAAAACACCCTGACTAAGGCCGCTGTGTACAGATAGACTGGATCAACTTGGATGAAAGAATCTTTTTTAAAAGTTTGTCTGCTGAACTTGCCCTAACTAGAACGTATAACCTGATTAAAACTTGTCAGTCAAGCAGTTAATGTGTCAAAATTCTTGTACATCCTTATACAGTTTGTGTCTTTTTTATGTCCGTGTCGTTTTTCTTCTTCCAGATTTAGCTCAGGAAGCATGACTGACTGTACACTACTGATAATAATTCAATCTCTTGCTTTGCATTTTAAACAGCTTCTCCTCTGCTAAAAGATCTTTGATAGTGATATGCACTTAATGAAAAACTGCTCCCGAATTCCAAAAATACTAATTAATGGAGATATGTTATGACATATAATTAGTTGCCAGTATATTAGGTAAGCCCGGTTTCCTCAACATGGGGTACACAACATGGTAATAATGATCCACTCTCATTTAAGCTTCTTTATATTGTGTAATTCATGTGAGCAGATTACATCAAGACGACCATGTGCACTTCCAGCTCATGCTCTCTGAACAGTGAGAATCCGTACGCCACCATCCGAGACCCACCAGCTCTGGCCTGCAAGCACACCGAGAACAGCTATGTGGAGATGAAGTCTCCGGTACACAGAGATCTGGCATTTTGCTCCAGCACTAACAGCACTTCCCGCTCCTCCGCCAACAGGAACATCTATGACATGGGTGAGATTGTTATCAAAAAAGATATCCGTTTGTTCAGTTGATGAAACTTAACTAGTGCTTGCAAAAGGGCATGTGTGTTACTTTGCGTTACAGTGTGTAATGTCACCTGACTGCCCAATTAATCCAATTATGGGACAGTGTAGCCTAGTGGGTAGAGTGTTGGGCTATGAACCCAAAGGTTGGGGGTTCAAGCCAAGGCTCTGCTACACGGCCACTGCTGGGTCCTGGAGCAAGACCCTCAACCCTGTCTGCTCCAGGGGTGCCGTTGGCTGTCCCTGTGCTCTGACCCCCAACTTCCAGACAAGTTGGGATATGCGAAGAGAAACAATTCATTGTACATCTGTATATGTATAATGACAAATAAAATTTGAATTTGAATTTAATCCTACACACTTGACGCACTTCTGACACACTTGATTCACTTTTATTTTAGATAATTATAGATTATTTAGGGAATGCTAAGGTCCAGGAGAAACACACAAAGAAACAAGAACATACAGACTGCCTCCAAATGAATTGCACACATTATACAAATGGAAAACGTTTGGTAACATTTAAAAGGAAGGCATTTATTGATGTCATCCGCCATATTGAAGGAGCATTTTAGGGAACAAAAGTATTCAGGCTCCATTTTGTGGATGGCTAAATTGTGTTCATGTAGATGGATGGATAGATGGATAGATGGATGGATAGACTTTGATGAACTCTTTTAAGGCTGCTTGGTGGTCATTGGAATTGAAAGATCATTAACTTAGCATTTAACCTTCATCTCTTTCAGAACCTACAGTAAGTGTCTTGCAGGGACCCAACGGTCTGGCAACCGGTTTCTCACAGAACCCCTATGATCTGCCACGGAACAGCCACATCCCCAGCCATTACGACATCCTGCCCATGCGCCACAGCCCCACACACACCTCGCCACCCCCCGAGAGCCCTCCCAGCTCCCTGTTGTAGAACTCGGACCTAAACCTACCTCTACGCTACAGCAAACACCGTCTGCGTCTGCAGGACTTCTTCTCTTGTGTTTTCTTTATATCCTACCCGTGTCTCGTTTCTGTCTCTTCCGGACATACATACATACACAGAAGCATGATGAATGTGCAGATGGATTTCAGTGCTGGATCGAACCGAGTGCTGGATCTGTGTGTATCTGTATGGGGAGCTACACAGACAGATACAAGTACTGTACAAGACTGTACAGAAAACTCTAAAGATACTATCAAATATTTATTCATCTCTTTTATTAATTCAGTTTCAGAGGATGGAGAGATTTGACTCTGGCCAGATTATGACTGAACTAAAGAGCAGGAAATATAATGTAATCTGTAAGTAAATGTGCTAAAAACTGTGGTCATAAGAAGGCATTTTTGTTTTCATCACCTGTCTCTAGTTCTAGAGGGGCATGGCTCCAGTGATACATAGACTGAAGGCAAGACGGCCTTAAATAGGAGAAGTTGCCAGCGTCTCTAACCAGCAGTCAAACACTGTCTGTCCCTAACCATCGTATTCAGCATCAACAGGAGCGATCTCTCACAGGTGAATCGTCAATTCTGAGCATTCACTTGTTCAATTGGCCATAATACTAAAGAATAAAGACCATAGTAATCAAGCATGGCTTCCAATGAAATTGTAAATGTTTAAATTATTAATAGATCTAATTGTATAAATACTGTTACGAAAAATCTTTTCGGGTTATACTAATTTTTAGCCGATATATTGTAGAAACCATTTTTCAGTTTTGTTCAAACGTAGGTGAGTCATTCCATGACAAGAGTGTCATTTTAATTGAAAAGTGAAATCAATCTTTTGGGATTTATTTAAATTATTATGAAATATTACTTGATAATGGTGCATTTATTTTGTATGGGCAAGATACACCGATCAAGCATAACATTCAGACAGCCGAGTACATGACAAATTTTCTATCAGAACCAGCATTAAGTTTTCGAACTGATTCTGACGCTGGATCACCACCGTTCCTGCCTTGGACCACTTTTTGAAACACACTGATCCCTGCAGACCGTACACACCACACAAGATCAGTTTAGAAGATGTCCTGACCCAGTCATGTAGCCATTACAATTTGGTCCTTGTCAGACTCATTCAATTTCTTACTATTCCTGCTTTTAACTCGTCGACTCTGGGTGTAAACGGTTCACTCATAATATCAAGCACCATAGTGTTCATGTATATATTAAACATCATAAATATATCTATTTTTTATAGGCTTCTTTTTAAAAGATTATGTGATGAGAAGGATTTCGAAACGGCACTCTTATCAGCGAATGACTCAAATGTGTTCTACGGGTCTTATACAGTGATATACGGTATACATAAATAACATTGTTGTACATTATCAACCTGTTTCATTACAAACACACATATGAATGGTTATATTTCTAGTTAGCGGGTGTGATGTGAACATGTAATTAAGTCACTTCTTTGTCATTTTCGTCGACGTCTTCGCTTTTTTTTTACTTCGTATAATACCCATTGCTGGATCATTTCTTTTGTATTTATGGTGTACTTATTTGTAACTTATTTAGGCCAGTGGTAGTTTTGTTCTGCCAACTAGTGTAAAGTTCAGACGTTAAAAAAAAAAACTAGCATGAGCGATTAATCATACAAAGTACTGCTTAGTTATTTTCATGTGATTGTACTGTCACACACAGTATTTAAAGCACTACATAATCACGCAGACGTGGCTAAGTAGATGTGTTACTCAGAGGCACGACGCCGTACATAACCTGAAGCGTACGTTTCATTTATTAAACCTGGTTTCATCTCGAACTTAAGTTGAAGATTTCTGCTTGCCTCTTTTGTTTTGCGCAGTGCTCAAAATGTATCATCATCCTTCTCATTAAAGCAATAACATGCAGACAATCACACACAACCACACCAGCGTAGTCTCTATGTTCATACTCAGCCGACGGGATTCTTCATCTCAAGCCTACTCGTGCTCGTTTGATCCGTGTGCCATCTCATTGTGAATAAAGTGAGCTGTAAAGACTGTATAGACGCTACCCTTAAAATCCGAGCCTGCTCCCTACTTGTGACTATTTCAACTGGTTCATTATTGTAAATGAACTACTTCTTCTTTCAGGTGTGCCTGAAGCACTTCTGCATTCTTTTGTGATGAGGGAAATGACTGCTGAGTATTAGGGAACCTAAATAATGCTGTTTAATGTAAGTAGTTACTACCTAGATAACAAAATTATGTTCTGAAAACATTCCCCCAACTTTTGGTTGTCAAAATGTTATCATAATGTATTTTACATTTATGTTCTCGGGAAGTTTTTATTCTCTTTTGGTATGTTTATAAAATACCACCTAAATTCATTTTCAAACTTTAAACTCTATGAACGTTGTTTCTCTCGTTCCTTTAAAGTGAATTTTTAAAGTTTTATTTTATCTGAGGTTAAAGGAATGTTTATATCACGGTATATTAGCTAAACATATCTGACTTAGAGTTTTATCAGGCATGGAAAGTTTATAGAACGTTCTACAGATGTTATTGTGAGAACATTTAAACGTTCCACATTAGCTGGGTACAACTGATATTGTTGTGTTTGCTTAGTATTGACAATGCTACACAATCTGGTCACCTGATCATCAGCATTGGACATTTCACTATCAACCCATGGGCTTTAATAATAAACATTTTGCATTCTTTTGTTCCCAATTGGGTCTCTACTGCTCCTGTAAACGCTCCAAGTTTGAATTCAACCATCCATCAGTTTTCTGTAAATAAGTAAAATATTTTGGTGTCAGGAAATATGAGCTGTTTTGATTTCCATATTTTTGTTATGTAACAAAAGTTTACTTGCATACAACTTCGCCACCAGAGCTTCACCCGATAGATAAAAGAAGATGTGCATATCACGCCAAGCATTATGGCTACAGGCAAAGAAAAGACCCACAAAGAACAACTGGCTGCAAATGACAACACAACTCCTTACACTTTCTTCCAGCCAAACAACAATCACTACGGATCTTTTTTAAGGTGTTGTTTGATTAACACGGGCATGTAGGTACTTTTGACATTTCAGAACCAAACATTTAGCCTTTATACTGAACCTTTTTTAAGGCTGGCACTGTGAACTCAAAACAAGAAGGTCTTGGGTTCGATTTCCCATTCATCCAATAATGCAAATCTTTTGATACAGTGTGTAAAACAGCATCAAAGTGCATTTCATTTAGTAGACACCGTTATCCAAAGTGACTAAAAAATATTAATCGATTTTGTATGAAGTCTTTAAAACCTTACAGCAATTTATTAATCTGACATTGTGATTGGTGTGGGTGGCTTGACAAAAGAACATCTTGCACACAAAGACAGATGGTATGAAAAACAATCTTCAGAAATGACAGTTCGAGGGGGGCGGGAAGTGCAAGCTTTGTTCTCTTTGATCGGCGCTGAGGGACGGCGTTAGAGGGGGGGAAAGCGTGACGCCATTGGCCAAGCAAAATTGGAGAAAAATGGGATATGTCTAAAGGAACAGGTAAGGTGAAGAGTAGAGGTCACTGGAAGAAGGTTGCTAAGTCAATGCATCCTTTTTAAAACAATGTTTACTAATGATTATCTTTTATTTCCCTTCATATAACTGGTCAGATGATTTCAAGTTCATAAGACCAGATTTTGGTCACTGGTGAGATTTAAGAGATGTTTTTGAAATGCCGCCTGCAGCATCGCAGAAAGCTTTTAGCAACACCCCTGTGTTCATCCCTGCATCCTCAGAATTAATTGGTCGTTTTCCAGACTCGGACCCCGAGCTGTGTTTATTCTGATGGAATTGTCACAGTATCGCTTTATAGAGCAGATTAACCAATAAAAGTAAGAACGAAACATGTTAAATTACTACACACGAACTCCAAAGGCTTGTTAAACTGCTAGATCCTTTTAGTTTCTATATTACAAGGTTGCTATAGATGTTGTATAATTTAAAGAGTGCTACGACACAAGAACGAGGAAGACACAAACACAAATAACTTTAACATTACTTATTTTATTTTGCACTCGAAATTGGAATTACAGTGGAGAATCGTATAATCATAAAAAAAAAAAAATCACAGTACAGCACAGACAAATCTTTCGGCAATATGTAAAGAATAACTGACGGTCAGAACAATACTATCTAAAACTAACAACAAACCAGCTATGTGCAATGCTCAGGCCGGGCACTGCTGTGCCATCTGTACCCATACATCATTGGCACTGCCCTCTACCAGTCGGTCACACAATCAGATTTTGGATCCTGAAGGCCAGTATGGAGCAAGGCCCAACACCTTATAGTGGCACAATGCATAGAGACTTGGTGCCCAATAACACGGGCATACGATGCGACGTTTTCTGTATGAACCGCTTCACTTCGCTTGATGTTCTAACATGCAAGTTGGTTTTGATAAATGTCTGCGAGCTCTCAACTAGACGCTTCCTTATATTGTACCAGCAATTACAGGCTACTTATCCATCTTATACCACCACCTAAGGGGTCGCTACATGGTGTCTGAAATCAGTCATCGATTCTTTTAACATCAATGGTAGAGTAGCGGATACGCTACAACATGAGCTTCCAATCACATCCACAAAGGGGCGGTGAAACCGCAGCCTCGTTCTAGAATCATACAAAAGCGTAAAACGTCTCAGCGAATAAATCTGTGCATTGTTTATGCTAGGCTGCCAGGAAACAGACCATTTGTGGACACGATATCCCCGCCGTACAGCATCTCTATGGTCATTTGGTATTCCAGACATTACAGTTGTTATTCGTCATCCACAAACCCCAAAGGAATTTTTCCACCTTTTTTGTAAAACCAAGAAGCTAATTATTCAAATCACAAGATTATACTATACTGGGCTACAACATGTTTTACATTCTTAGGTTATATTTGATCATTCATCCGACATATTCCTAAAAATTCAAGAATCTTACATCGTAGGCACAGTAATAAGCTAATTAATCAGTTGGCTATTATAGAATAAATAGTTTTCTATTGACTAAAGGAACTGTAGTGTGGGTTAGCTGTGCAAACAAATAGTGTGTGGTGCTAAATCACTGAAGCTCTAGTGCTGGTGGTGTGGTGAACTAAGCAGTGCTCGATCCTGACCTGTGGACATCCGGACACATTCTACACATTTACGATGGACCTGTAGTAGCGAAGATAACTGCAAGCAAGCTGTGCAGAGCGTTATTGACATGCCTGTGATACACTTCTGATGATAAGATCTGTAAACAGCCTAAACATTTGTTCTTTATACGATTGCAGAATAGAATCGTTCATCTATATGATACAAGATCTTTAACCCTCAGCTTCTCAAAGGTAATTCAGGCAAAACTGGAAGCAGCTGTAGATAAACGCTTGTGCTGAATTCCACAGATGTAATGATTCGTTGTCTTGGTAGTGGCAGAATATAATAAGTTTTATGCATTTGCTCTCAATTTTTGATTCAGGTATCCATGCAAGAAGAGCCGTAACCAACACATCCTCTTCCCACATGTGCTCAGTAGCCAACTACCCACTTTTTCCTGAACCTGATCGACATGTCATCTCTTATTTCTGTCCAGGTTATAAGGAATCTACTCCGGCACCTGCCCCGAATGAACAGTGACCCACCCAATCATTGTATAATAAGAGACTAGCCTGCCAGATATCAAAAGATTAAATTCATCAACAATGATTTCAAGATGTCCGCTTATATATTTATAGTTATACAAGTCAATTGGGTTGAATTTAAGCCATATAAAGCCAGTAGTTTAGTTCTAGATCCGGGAAGTATACCCGATATTAGACAGTGCTGACGACTACTGGTAACTTCTTGAACAAATGTGACAGATTTAAGTAGCTTTAAGTGGCATTTTTACCTTTTAAATGTTTCAGAAAAAAAAATCCTAGTATTGCCTTGATGTCCTCTTGATGAGGTGATACAGAAAAGAGGAATCTGTGACAACGTCGTGGTCGAAGTAGTAATTTCATATACATCTAGTTCTATGTTTTTACAGGGTAACTTTGCTATTAATCTTAAAACTTAAACAGACTGGCATATGCGGATGAAAGAGATAACATCAGAGCATCAGGAACATCCAGAAAGGCAGTAGTGGAACTAAAAGCCACTATTATGGTAATAGAAGATCATGGGATAAAGGCCTCACTGTGCGGAGCAGGAGGGGGAAAAGCCCAGTGGGAGCACATGCATGAAACTAGAGGCGTCACTGTGCCACATCACCGAGAAAGGCATCAGAAGCACTTCTCTAAAAGAAAAAGCACAGGATCAAAAGAAGCAGAAGCAGTATATGAGGTTTAGTGCTGTGATGTGTCACTACTATCACTACCGTAAAGTTGTAACCCCAAGGTAGAATCAAAATACAGGAGACGCATGCATTTAGGCTGGTACTGAAAACTACATGCAAGATGAAAAATAAAAGGCTTGGCAGTCTCTGGGATCTAATACTAGTCTAACATCTACTACAGTGATAATCCAACTCTTTAAAGCGTACAGGAACACCTAGACATCCCAAGTATCGGCCAGATCTAGTCCTCCGTTTAAAGACACGGACATGAACAAACCTCACACTGTTCGCGAATCGGATGATGTGTTAAAGACGTGTCTGTGACCATCAGCACAACTGATTATTAAAATTCTGCAATATAAAAGCCTACCATGACAAAACAAAAACATCAAGCTCGGTCCAGAGTGCAGGTGGCAACCCTTTTGAGATGTGAGGTTTGGTAGCACGGCTTCTGTGCTCTGTCCCGAGCATGCAGCTGCGCCTCTGAACCAAAGCAGTCTTTAAGAACGAGTAGTGGGGTGGGGAGGGGGTTCGGGTTTGGGTGAAGAGAGAAAAAGGGAAGGGAAGGGAAGGGTGGGGGCTTTTGCAGGTGGGCTTTGCAGGGAAATGAGGTCACGGAGTGGGCTAGATATTTTGACAACACTGCATTTTTGGCTTATTCTCAGTCGGCTGCACCTGGATGGACACCACGTTGTTGCTGGGTGAGATGTCGTTGTCCCGGCGGTCTGACATCTGCTTCTGGGACACGATGCGGTAGATTTCTGCAAGACAACAAGCACTGGTTTAGATTATTTTATTTGTTTAGCACTGTAGAAGTGCTTAAACTGGCATTTAAATATATTATAAATATGTTTTATAGCCGGAATGGTGCTGGGACTAGTGCTCAGAAAGAACTTTTTAGGAACTACTTAAGACATTTATGTAATTATATCCGGTTTATGTTTTCTTTTAAATCTCTAAACACTTCTGAGGAGCCAAAGTAGTTTAGGAAAGTAATCATGTCTAATAAAACTTATGACAATGACCAATGACGAGTGAATTGAACAACACAGACCTTCATCTCCTTTTTCTTCATCACAGCACCTGTTAGTAGGTGGATTGTATTAAACAGCATTGAACATTTTATTTAGCAGGGAAAAGAACGAGGGCCAAATCGTGATGACCAGACAACAATCTAAGAGCCATTCTTGTAGTTTGGCATTAAGTATCAAATCAAATTATTCATTAGGCTACGATCAATCATTAGGCTAGACTGTTCCTCATGTGAGGCCACGAGACTTTTACAGACACACATATGTGTAATTCACCCACAACTTATAGAGTTCAGAATTATTTACAGTTTATTCAGGATTAAATGAATAACCCTACCAGAAACAGATTAAACATTGGTAAGCAATTGTTGTGTCAGAAAAAACGTAAGCTAATAATTAACAGAGGTGTCCACATACTACTGGCCATGTCATGTGTACGATCACATAAAACAAATATCTGAAATGTACACTTTAAGTTTAAGCTTAGTATGCAGAAAGCATTTCATGCTGGACTGATAAACAAGGCTGTGAGTGAGGAAGAATCTTTTTTCATTACGGTGACGTGTGAGGAACTCGGTGGACCCACCCCAACAAGGTCAGACCAGTGATTACTGATTCATAATGATATGGCCTTCAGCCAAATTCCAATCGGTAACAATCTTTTCCCTGTAGCTTCCCCACGTTATCTGCATGTTCTCCTGCTCATCAACGTATTCTCTTTTTCTTAACTCTTTACTTCTGGCTGAAATGACTCGGCTTTAATATCGCAATGCGGATAAGGAACCAAAAGAACCAAAGAGTGTTTTCAGTTCCTGCACTAACAGTCAGAGGCACTTACCAGTGAGGATGGTCTGAAAAGCGGTCTCAACGTTAGTGGAATCGAGAGCTGATGTCTCGAGGAAAGAGAGCCCATTTTTCTCTGTAGGCACAAGACACATTCGTTCGGTTAGAATTTAGAATCTAAAATCAGTCGGCCAGCTATCCCAACCCCAAACACACACACTTTCTTTTGTCCACTATTTATCACTTGTATTCGAATATATTGTTTTTAATCCGATTCGTTGATAAACACTTTTATTACGTGCATGTGGCACAAAAACCAAGTTAGACAAAGAATCGATTCCAAAGGAGGCAAAGAAGTAATTCAAATTCAATTTTATTTGTCATTACACATATACAAATGTTCAGTACAAAGAAATGTTTCTCTTCGCATATCTCAACTTGTCTGGAAGTTGGGGGTCAGAGCGCAGGGTCAGCCAACATACGGCGCCCCTGGAGCAGACACGGTTAAGGGTCTTGCTCAAGGACCCAGCAGTGTAGCGGAGCCTGGATTTGAACCCCCAACCTTTGGGTTCCCAATCCAACGCTCTACCCACTAGGCTACACTATCCCTCTGTATATTATAAAAAAAAACTGTATATTTGGGATGTGTGTGTGTATGTTTCCCATTTTCTTCTGAAAAGCATGATAGTCGCAATAAAGAAAGCAGATGAAATGCGTTTCTGCTATTTTCCAGATAACTACCTATAACCCTGCCGTCTCGGCTACATCCTAGATTTTCACTTTCATACTGAACAGTACACGTGGGAGTAACTCGAGAAATCATTTTAGCCCTCGCTTCTTTCAATATGTCCCAAAGAAGGTCACAACAGAAACAGACGCAAAGCTTTAGTGACATGAAATGTCTCTCTGACCTGCGAATGCACGCGCCTCGTCGGTGGGTACAGCACGTAGGTGACGAAGGTCGCTTTTGTTCCCGACCAACATGATGACGATGTTGCTGTCCGCGTGGTCTCGGAGCTCCTTCAGCCAGCGCTCCACGTTCTCATAGGTCAGATGTTTAGCGATGTCGTACACCAACAGAGCCCCGACTGCACCACGGTAGTACCTTCAAACCAAAACACAAATTCTCTTCAGCATGTGACCATGTAGCCAGCACGAGTGGACAGAACAACTTTAGATAGAGAATCTTCCTAAACTGTTCAGAAGCAGGGATCAGAGTAGCTGAAAAGATTAAGAGTGAACACTGGCTGCCTGGAATAAACAATTCAAACTTTCACCCTAATTATTGTACACCGGTCTATATCCTGTCTGCATATATTTGATCTTTCGATAAAATTGTGAGCTATACAGTCGAATCCACTTGGGGGCGCGACCGTTTTGATCCTAATAACCGGCTGGTTTGATTACACGAACATGCCTTATGTTACGAGATATGCTACAATTTATGTAACATATTAAATGTTTATTAAACTTCTATTATGCAATAGACACGTATAGCAAATGTACACACACCACCTGCACTTTGTGCAAAGAGACACACCCTAATCAATGCACCCTGCTCAACTCTGTACAGACGCAATCAATAAGCCAACAGAGTTCGTGATTGCATTAATAATGGGAGAGACTATCTGGCTTTTTTTTTTATCTCACCCCTATATGAACAAGAAAATCGTTGTTGTGATGTATATGATGTATTTGAGATGCCAGCTCTGACGTTCAGTGTGTTTCACTACTGCACCATCCGAGTGGTGCATACTTGAGTCCAAAAAGGAACTTTTAGACCCAAAAAACTCTTTTTGGGGCCATTGGGAGGCCAATATTGGTTAACTCTGAAAAACATACAACCAAAACTAATGCTTGAATATATTGATCTTACAATATATTGGGTGTTATATTGATTTCGGCTGATATTTTTTAATGACTGAGTATACTAAATGCTTTATCCTATTGATGTCACTACAATTGACGAGGCTCAGCCTGCCCAGACAAACTAAACTCCAGTGATCAGAATCAACATTTGAATCCAGGTGTCTCGGACTCTCTTGTTGTGAACTACCTAGATCAGTTTCTGGTTATGTAAATTCTTTTGTTAGTTAAAGCAAAGTGTTCCTCCTAAATACAACTTTCCCTGTATTGAACAAGTTAGCCAGCAGTTTCTTACGCTGAGGTGATGGCTCTGTAGCGCTCTTGCCCGGCAGTGTCCCAAATCTGAGCTTTGACAGTCTTGCCGTCCACCTGGATGCTGCGCGTAGCAAACTCCACTCCGATGGTGCTTTTGCTCTCCAGGTTGAACTCGTTGCGGGTGAAACGGGACAGCAGGTTACTCTTCCCCACACCGGAGTCTCCGATCAGAACCACTACCAAACAAAACGCAATAGATCAACTAATGTATGTTCGCTTATTAGGAACATTGTGTTTTATGCATTAGGTTTTAGGGACAATTAGGGACAGTGTAGCCTAGTGGGTAGAGCGTTGGGCTGGGAACCCAAAGGTTGGGGGTTCAAATCCAGGCTCTGCTACACTCCGCTACACTGCTGGGACCTTGAGCAAGACCCTTAACCCTGTCAGCTCCAGGGGTGCCGTACGTTGGCTGACCCTTACGCTCTGTCCCCCAACTTCCAGACAAGTTGGGATATGCAAAGAGAAACATTTCATTGTATATTAGATCTGTATATGTGTAATGACAAATAAAATTGAATTTGAATTACAATAATATTTCGGACCCTCAAACCTCCATCATAGTGTAGAACGAAACCCAAAGTCCATTATCGCTTCAACAATCGTCCTGTTTTACCCTAACATACATTTATTGTGATGCCAAGCGAATACACATGAAGTAACCAGTGCACACCTTTACACTGACAGCTACAAAAGCAATAAAAGGACTATAGAGTAAACAATACCTTACTGCGTGTTCAGGGATTTGCTTATGCGCAAGATTGCAAGAAACACATTTATTTCCCACAGGATGCAAAATTCAAATTAAAAAGCATTAACTTATTATTACTTATTATTAACTTAATATTCTTTTTGCTGGCATTTCCTACAAATACAGCCAGCTGGGGCTGGTCATCAAAACTGCACATTAATGTTTGTTTGTATTCATGTTTGCTATTGTACAAAATAATTAATACACATTTTTGTTTCTTCTCATTTTAATATATATTACATGTGTTTATATTAAAATGCAGTTGTGTATTTTTTCCACATCCGTAACCCCAACGCTGACAGGGACGGGTTGTATTCATTTGTGACAAGCAACTGTTCTTTTTTTTAAGCAGTTTTTTTACTGGAACATTCTATCTGCCAGCTATTACTTATGTCAGTCTTGGGTGTGGATGAGATTTCTTTATATATTCTGGTCTGCATGTAAATGTGACTGCTGATGCGAGCACCTTTAGACAGTGAATGGATAAATGGATAGCCTGCACAAATGGTTTACTAGTGAACATTGTGTGTTAGTTTTGTCTTTACAGAATGATACAAACAATCTCAGTTAGTTAGCTACATATTCCTCAGTTATAAACACCATATGAAACGGGAATTGGACATCGTATGAACAACAAAACAGTCTGGGTAGTTACTACTACTGAAGGTCTTTCTGCTGCTGGTAGAATCTACAGTCTTCATTTTTAACAAGGCACATAAACGCACACTCTAAACAACACGTCAACACCCATGT
Organism: Ammoglanis amapaensis; assembly: GCA_028566735.1. Taxonomy (NCBI): domain Eukaryota; kingdom Metazoa; phylum Chordata; class Actinopteri; order Siluriformes; family Trichomycteridae; genus Ammoglanis; species Ammoglanis amapaensis. The sequence continues at coordinate 6,449,234 of JAOUQU010000028.1, forward strand.
GCAACGTAAAACCTACTCTTTATATTCATTATTTATAAAGTATATATTCTTACAATGTTAATGTCTGCTTTTCTTG
>JAOUQU010000028.1:6449409-6464024 GCA_028566735.1 Ammoglanis amapaensis
TAGTCGACCAATGGAATTTGGCCGACTAGTAATTTTTTCGGTTGACCAACGAATAATCGATTAATTGCGGTCAGCCCTAATAAAAACTCCGTCACTCTTGGGTGGTTCTGGAGGAAATCACCACATCAGGTACTGCAGTCCCAACTTCAATCCTTAACCTCGGCAGTTAAACAGGTTTCCGTCAGAATGCCCTTTGAACAGTTTGAACATACTGGACAACTGGACATAAATGGACAAACCAGTCCATTTTAGTGGCTCAAACAAGCACAGATCAATAGGAGGGTTATGCCAGGAAGTGCAACCAGCATAAAAAAATCAATAGTGTGGACTCTGATCTGTCATGGCATCTCCAAACACGAGCAGCTAAAAGGATTCACATTGCGTAAAGATCCTGGTACAATGGCATTTTTCAAGAACTGAGACATATTGAGTTTAGAAAGTCATTTTCTTAATCTAGAGATTAGTAATCACTCATTCTCTTAAACGCTTATCCAATCAGAATCGTTGGCAAGGGAGAAGGGTGCTGGAATCTGTCCTAGCTTTACAATGGATGCAAGGCACACAGAAACACCCTGGACAGGGCACCAGTTCATTACACATGCACACACCCACACATATAAAAACACACCGATAGTAATTCACTGCTCTGCTAACCTGACAGCATGTATTTACATGGTGGGAGAAATCACAAAGTGCTAAGCGTAAACCCTTGAATACACAGGAAAAGCCTGAAGCAGCAATTTTGAGAAGGACCTTCATGCTACAGTGACACACACTTACCAAATTTGGGAAGGACTTTGATGACTTACCCAACTGTGATATCAAAAATATTGCTTCCTACAGAGCTGGATACAGCCATGTCTCCCAGGCCTTTACGAGCCACGATAACACTGGTAATTAAATCAGGGATAGACGTTCCTGCTGCCAATATGGTGAGACCCATTATCTCCTCAGAAATGCCAATAGTTTCACCCACCTATAAGAAAAATATACACAAATCTATAATATGTTTGTCTCTTTATTTATTCTGTATTCTCAATAACAAAGGAAACTTCTAAAACTAACCTGATGTGCCCACCACACCATGAGATAGGAAAATATAGCAATCCATACAATGGAACCCAAAAAAGTAATAACAAAGTACTTCTTGGATGCCTGTAAGCAAAAATAAGTAAATAAAATGTTTATTTTTTTATTTTTCAGCAATAATTTAACAAGCATTTAGTATTTACCGGATTCCGGACATCAGGTACAGTGAGCCACAAAGGAAAGACAATCGGAAGCAGAAACAGGTAGGTGGCCTGCTTCGTCCTTGTTTCTGGCCACTCCAAAGATAGTGGTTCTTCGTTCTCATCCTCCCCATCCCCTTCATCGTCATCATCATCATCATCATCATCATCATAACTGTCCTCATCACTGTCATCACTGTCGTCCTCACTGTCTTCAGAACCTCCAGATTCGTCTGAACCTTCTGCAGCCCCTGTTTCTTTCTGCATTTCCACCTCAAGGATAAGACAGACAAAGCAAAAAGAAAAATATTAAGATTATAATAATCTAACAATTATATTATATTATCTATAATTTTTAGCACCGTAACTGGGTGACTGCTGAAGTGGTTTTGTAGCTGATGGTATTTTAGAGTCAGGTATGTCTGCAATGCCATTTTGGCCAGGAAGACACGTGGTAGGTTTTTTTGTTATTGAGGCCAGTGGTATCCAATTGGTTAATATACAGGATTAGAGATATGAAGGTCGATTGTTCAAGCCCCAGTACTGCTGGGATACTGCTGCTGGTCCCTTGAGCAAGGCCCTTATCCCATTGCTCAGACTGTATGATAGTAGACCTCTAAGTCGTGACTGCTCTTCCCTTTTGTAAACTCACATTGGTCTTGGAATTTCTCTAGGATTGAGTGGATTGCCATTCGTACATTCTGAAAGACCAAGTCTAATATTGGGATTAATTATTCAATGTGGTTTTCTCCACTGAGAACTGCAGATGACTTTATGACATTTCATTGGTTGATTTGTTTCTCTTTTGGCTTTGTTAAACTTTTCAACCATCAAGTGTGTTTGTTGGTGGCTTTGTATTAACCAAGGCATTTGCTCTTTAGTTATTTAATTGGCAGGTGCTTTGCTTCTTAATTCACTATTGAGACTCCTGCCTTTGTAAAACACAGACACAACAAATCCTCTGGTAGACCGCCATGGGTCTGATCATAAAGAAACACCAAAACAAAAAACTATAAATGTCTGGTATTTCAAAAAGTTTGTATTACACATACATGGGTAACTTTCTTATATAACAAAACTTTTCCTACCTTCTGCCCTTCTGACGTTTCCTTGGCATCTGCTTCCTTGGATACTGCATCTTTGGATTCCTTGGCATCTTCTGCCGCACCATCTGTGTCAATTACAGGTAAAAAGATGGAAAAGACTTAATCAAGCAAGTCTGAATTATCTACTAAAACTTCATTGATGAATTTGAGCTTGATTATTACAAGCAAGGGTGAAGGGTGAAATTTGGGTGAAGCCTGGAGCATGGAACAGGACAATGGTATTATATATATATATTGATAATTTAAATTTTTAATATATAATTTTAACGTTTATGTTGTATGAAACACACTTTGGTTGTTTGTCATTCTGATCTGTGGACAGAACTAGGATAGTGGAATACTCAAGCTCACCTTCACTTGATTTTTCCTTCTCTTTGCCCTGAACCTTCCCCCTGGCCATGTTGTTCAAAATTTGAGCCTTGTCTTTAAACTTCACTGCAAACCAAACAAAGTAAAATATACATTCAGCTGTAGACTATTTTAAATATACAAAAGGCTGATTAAAGTATATATATGGTCAAGAACATAGACAATGATACCAAACAATTAAAAATTAATTACTAAATGTATATGTATGTATACATACATTTAGTATACACACATATATATAGTATGTATATATACATATATACATACTGTGTGTATATATATATATATATATATATATATATAAATTGATAGATATATAGATATACATTTAGTATTTAATTATTTAGTATCATTGTCTATGTTCTTGACCATGTCAAGTGTTTTAGATCATCTTTTTTGTCCAAGCAACTGTGTTTTTCTAATTTTCCTTTACTTTTATTTAACGGTAAAAGTAAAATGTGCATCATTTCCAAATCATATCATCTACGCTGTTTCGTTTTAAACACCCCTCTATGTATAACCCCCTTCGACCTGACTAAACAATCTCTTATACACTCGAATTGTCTTCTCGCTGCACTGCAAACTTATTCCTGAGTACATACTGCAAAATGTATACACATTTTATAAATGCCAAATCACTTAAGCTCACAACACAGGTCACACACACACACACACACACACACACACACACACACACACACACACACACACACACACACACCAGCAATCTTAGCTACAAATACGGAAACAGTTGTGCCAACAAACCACATGACCAACCACACACATAAAATATACACTCTCCTAACACCTTACCTTTAGTTTCCAAAGAGCTGCTGGCCTTCCCATTTAGCACTGAGTCTGGCAAATAAAGACTAATATCAATATTTCTGACAGTGTTTTGGCTTTTATTGTACCGGTAGTTGTTTTGCACCTCATTTAATGTAGTTGCTAATGACAAAATCCAGAATTTGTATCTATAATATAAAATTGCTATTTAGCATTTACATGGTTGTAATCAAACACTACTGAAGGTTTGGACGTCTCCCAAATGAACAATAAAGCTGAGGTCATAATTGTATCAGTTAAGAGAGCTGTTTGGCTTAATGTCCTGTCCCTTTAGGAAGAGCATATAAGGCAGTGATGGCTTAGTGGTTAAGATACTGCTATTGACCAGAAGGTTGCCAATTCAAGCCCAACAACCACTAAGTTCTCACTGTTGAGCCCTTGAGCAAGGCCCTTAACCCTCGATTGCTCAAAATGGTATTTTGTTGTAATTGTAAGTCACTTTGGATGAAAGCTGAAAATAGAAATGTAAATGAAGAACGGCCCAATTGTTTTTCACGTGGCAACTCAGCTCAGCCCAGCCAGTGGGCCGAATGTACTTAAGATCCCAGCTTTAGGGTTCTAGCATGTATATTTACAGTTGCACCACCTGAGAGTTCTGCTTTTGTCAAGTAAGTGAAGGTTTGATTGAGTAACATGATGTCAATGTCTTTTTCTTTCGCACTATGTTGGGTTCATCCGATGAGCAGCTGACTACTTTCAACACAGCTGCTGTTTATGAATGACATATAGCACAAAAATGCTTTTAAAGTGGTACAATGGCAGTAAATTTGGTATTTCCATCACATTCGCCACTTGTACACAATGTACATGATAGTTTGAAGTTGTGCACTGTCTATAGTTTGACAATACAAGACATGTTCAGATAAAGAGATTGGGCTGCTGGAGTCCGGCTCTCATCCAGCTTTTATGAGCTCAATCAAAAGCAGCTTAAAAAGCAGCAGCAGCCGGGCAAGGACAGCTTGAGCACAAACCACGAAGCTACAGCAACAAGGTCAGATAGAAGGTCATTATGATAAAAGTAACATCTCTTTTGACAAGTCTTGAGCCAGTAGCTAGTAGATCAGCTCAAATATACTAGATAGAACACCAGGAACCTTAATCCATTTTGCTTTCATTTATATTTATCTATATTAACTTTAAACATTTGCATGATTTTAATCACTTAGGGTTTGCTTTTATACATATTTAGTTTACTTCAAATCAACAGATCTGTTGGTTTTTAACTAAAAAAGTGTTGAGAGTGGTGGTGAAACAGACATTGATCGAATACATGAATGAATAATACTATAATAATGAATATACAAATTGATAATATATAATACATGATTAACATTAGTATAAATAATATAAAACATTTATTTGAAGTTAATTTTTTTGTAAGTTACTAAGAACTAAGCAAATCCACTAATGGATTAAGTAACCTGCTTGTTTGGGTAAATATTTTAGAAATAATTGCTGAAGTCTGGGCGAAATACTGCTGGCAAAAAGGTTTAATAGTTGTGATCTAACAGGACAACAGTACTTTTTCGAATAATAATGGACTTTTTAAAAACCTACATAAGAACAAGCTTAAGCAGATTCTAGACACATAGCTTTAAGTCTAAAACAAAAAAAACATTTATAGAGAAGGTAAAGTTGTCAGCATATGCCTGTTGTTGCAGTAATCAGTATCTATCAAAAGAGGTCCAAGGAAGGAACGGTGGTAAGCCGGTGACAGAGTCATGGTCGGCTAAGTGTAATTGATGCATGTTTGGGGTGAAGGCTGGCCCATGTCGTCCAATGTAGCTAAAATGATAGCAAAAATGAAATGATTTCTTTTTCTCATGATTTACCACATTCAACAGTACCCAATTACTACCCGTGTCCTCTCGAACTGTGGACCCCAGGTTGGATTAGGATTTAAGCTAAGCTCCTCCCTCTCCAAAACGTGGATAGCAGTATATTCATTTATCCACTTTGATCACAGTGCGAATCAGCACTGTGTATGATGAGACACACCCTGATGCATCTCCAATTGCTTCCGGACTCCATCAGGCTCCATCGGTTATAAGATGAAAAGGGACCCTTTCTGGCTTAGTCCTAACCCTATGTGATTCACAGTACAATTGTTGTTCGTTGTGCCACTCAGACTTAATCGACAGGAAGAACCGACAGTACTTCAGAGATATGGTCGTAATGTTATATGTGATTGGTGTATATGTATGTTTTTACCAGTTCCAGTCGTTTCCGACTCTTGGGTCACTCTGTGGACCGCTACCGATCCCCAGAGTTACTCAGCAATTATACTTTTATGGAGTAGGTTGCCAGGTCTTTATCCAACCCCGTATCGCTACAGGGATCTTGCGAAACTGCAGGACAATTTTACCCATTTCCGATCAACCAAGTGCATGTTTTTGGATTGTGGGAGGAAACCGTAGAACCCACGCTGACACGGGGAGAACGTGCAAACTCAGCACAGAAAGTCCCCGGCCCGACCCGGAGATCGAACCCGGGACTTCTTGCTGTGAGGCGACAGTGCTGAACCACTCAGCCACCGTGTCGCCCAATTGGTGTATAGTGAAAACTTATTATACATTTTTATGAAATATGGAGGAAAATATTTCCACACATTATTTGCACCTCCAAATGGAATTGAAACAGCCAACAGTGTCATGTCAAGCAAATTCTGGTGGGACATTTTATATGTGACACAAAAAAAAGACAAAACATTATTGAGTATTCGTACGATTCAGTTGTAGCTTCACAGATTGAATCGTTTATCACTTCATGCACAGAGAAAGGCTTTTATCAGCTTAGTATAAATCTGGACTTAGTGCTGCCTTCAGTTGGATCACTAATCCATTTTACTTGAAGAAGGACATAGAGACTCCATAATATCACACAGTCATTTTTACTGTTTCTTTACTGAACGCGGTATTATCGGATGTATTGTTTGTAGCTGAGGTGTTTTAATCATGTACAGATTCATTAAATCCAAACTTAAATTGAATCCTATTCAAATCAGTACCACAGAAATGTTAAATTCTACAGATATTTGTTTTTAAAGAATGAAAATGATGTCTTTAGTAGAACAAGAAAGAAATTTGATAGACATAGAAAAGGCTAACCTAATTTAAGCAAAGTTTCACATGTAATTTTATATTGTTATATTAAAGATATTGTTGTAAAGGTATCTTTCTGTTATGTGCTTTGTTATAAAATAATAACCAGAGAATGATTCTGCAAACATTAGACAAAATACTAATTTGTTAAAATGGTTGAACAAAGGATATTTGTGCAATTATGCATATATTTATTAAATTATCTATATTTTATTAACTAACTATCATAACTAACTTTAGCCCAACAAACTTATGGCTCCAGCTACCCCACAGATTTTAACGGAGCATGTATAGTCCTTTACAAATTTTATCATGTTACCATCATTAAGTCATTACATTGTAGAACCATCTTTCATTAGGAAGCAAGGTAATGAATGCTTTATTAACAAGTAATCTGACATAATGATTGTGGGACATATCTTGGTTCACAAATGATTCTATAGTCCCATATATATTGGACCCCTTTATAAATTCAAACCCTGGACATTGTTGCCTCTAGCTATATATTTTTTGTGTAATTTTAAGAATTTAAACAAATTAGACATGTATTGTATACATCGTAATTATTCCTCATGTTTTATTCCAGTCTCTAAAGCATGAAAAGCAGTTTGCACAAGACAAGCTATGACTATTAAAGTACATACTCAGCCTTCTCTCAAGTCTGGAATTCATTAACCCCACAACATACTTCATACTTCTGTTTCACAAACTCTGAATACTAAGCATCCTATTAGTTATGCTGTTATTTCAAAGGGCAGCCAAACACTGATTTATACAAGACATGCGTCCTTCTTTATAACGGGGATATAGTATCGAAGTGCATTTACCTTCACCCAGCGGATCCAACGTGTGAATCATCAATTGGTAAATAGTGTTTCTCAGGTTGCTGTTATGTAAAGATGCTGAACTGCCTCCTCGCTGTAGTGTGGGCTTAATCTGAAGAACATATACGCAGAATATATATGCTTATTTAATAAAAAGTGAAAGGGCAGAAACAGACAATTTGTTTTAGAAGCAAAAAGACAAGATAAGCTTATAATGAGTACGTTACAATTCTGTTAAATTAATTAAAAGCCCATAGTTATATGATAGGACATGTGAAAGTAATATTGTGGATGGCGAACATGCTACGTAATATAGAATTTAGATTTTACTTTGTACATTTTTATTTTTATTTTATACATTCACGTTTTCTTTACCTTTAATCGATTCTTGTCCTCTTTTTCTGAGGGAGGAATGTCATTGGCTACTGACGTCCCATTTTCCTGTGAAAATAATTTCAACATTGCAAATGATGTGAATTTTAAAAATTGTTTTAGGTTCATATAAGCAGTACAGTCAATGTATTAGGAGTAATGATTAGATGTTCACGTAAAAATGTCTTCATATATTAAAATGGGATTATTGACTCAATGAATCATTATTGTTTATAAGGTTTGACATTATGATCATGGTGGTGCATAATAAAGCTGCACGTTTGTTCTCATTTCATTCAAAGAATTCATTTAATGAAAAAAGCTATCTGATACAAATATTAGGTAAATCTATTATATATTTCATTAGTGATTTAATAAAGGAAACAAAAGCAAATTGATAATTCTGTATAAATCAGCAGGTTTTGCGATTCTTCAGGATTGATGAGATTATATGAGATGGTATTATAACACAATCCTGCACCGACAACAGACACATCTGATTGTCCAATGTTTATGCATGAAGCAGACACACATGTGTTTGTTCGTCTTTGATGAGATCAAATTAAAAGCATCTCTTGTGTTTCTGTTCAGCATGACCACACTAATGAGTCTGGCATATGTGACATAGCGAACAGGTTTACAGTGAAATCCAATCAATATTAATATAAGACTAAAACAATGCCTACAAAGTATGTTTCAAATGTTAAAAAAGCGTTACACAATGTTTTTAAACAAAATGTTATTGTTTTTATTTAAATTTGTTATCATGTGTACATACAGTTTGTACATTTTTGTATTTTGTGCAAAAACTTGCTGAATGAACTATAAATACATTAATAGTTTAAATGAATTTAAATGAATTAAGAGTCTATTGTAACTATCAGTTATAGACTTTCCAAGGCAAACCAGCAAGTAAAACCAATTTTTTTTTATACCTAATATTTACTATAGCTAAGTCATGCCAGTTTCAAACCTTATTTTTGGCAGATTATTAGTACACTGAGATTTATTGGTTTCTCAGATGCATTAACATATAGTGCTCGAAGTCTCCAAGTATGTGGTTTGGGATGCACCCACAGTCAAGCACATGGCTCTCTTACCAAAGAACTCTTAGAGAGTCTCTTACTAGGACCGTTTTTTTTGGGGGGTGGGTATTTTTTTATACTTTTAGTCATCAAAATCCTAATTTGATCATATTTAGACACCAAAAGGGGGTTAACCCACCAAACTTACAAAATAGCAATAATACAATTGCAAAGAAATAATTGAATGATATTTATTGATTTATTTATATTTACTGTGTCTTAATACGACAATTCTCTTTTACTCTTTTCTGTTCTCAGTGCACAAAGCAAGCAACTGTCGGGAGCTGGGATCTATTAAATTTGATCTCCAAAGCAGGAAAAATGGGCAAACGTAAAGACTTGGATGAGTTTAACAAAAATATAGCTAGAAAATTATATCAGTTGAATGGATTTCCACTTTCATGCTTGTGGGGTATTTATTGGCTGATTTTGCTTGGAGGTCAATTTTGTCTGTTGCATGTATTAGGTAATTATGCCTGCTGAGGGTGCTCAGCTGTACCAAAACTAACTAAATCTGCATGATTGGAATCTGTGTTTTGTATTCCGTAACGTTTCCTAAAATTACAAAAAAAAGTAAACATACCTTCTCAGGCTCCTCAATTGGGATGACTTTGATGACATTCTTGTGCTTGCGAAGCTGCTCCTTGAACAAGCGTTCAATCTGTACATTGTATTTCATGAACCAGACATAACTTGCATAGCCAGTCACCAACAGGATGCTCTCCCACCACATGATGGTGTTATCCAGAAAGAAGATGATGAGCATGATCAGATCTAAAATGTAGAAGGACACATCTCGAAAAAGAGGCCACCAAGTGAGGTAGAGCATCTCCCGGGAGAACAAAGCACACATTCCTATGACGAACAAGATGTTAAATACAGCTGAGCCCACAATAGTTCCGATGCCAACATTGCTGTGCGAAATGAACACCCCAATCAATGAGGTGAAGAGTTCAGGAGCAGAACCTCCAGCCGCCATGAACGTTGCACCAGCGACATCGTCCGAAATGTCTAGCTTTTTCGTAATGACTCCAAGAGTAGGGACGAAAAACTCATCACACACGATGGCTAAAGAAACAAACATGTATATCATTCCAAAGATATGCAAAATCACCCAGCCTTTCCTTCTTTGTTCGATAGAGAAGATATCCTGAGGGTACTCGCCCTTGATGTGAGGTTCTACAGGGCTGGCGGATGTTGTTGTAGGTGAAGTGGGTTCAGGTGCCGGTGCAGGAGCTGGAGTCGGCTTGGGAAGATCTGGATCTATATAGATGCAACGTACATTTGTTGTGTTTGTCGTTGTCACAGGTCGCAAAGGTGTTTTTACCGTTTCTGATTTCAGTAAGGTGGTGGTCACATTTTCTGCTCGGTGCACTTTTTTTGTATGACTTAAGACGCTGGTCTTTACAGCAGCAGTGGTCAGCTTAGCTGTTAATCCTGGTTCCTCTGCTGAACTTTCAAGCAAATCTTCAGGCCCAGTCACAGAATGTCCTCCAATCTGCCGTTCAGGCCAAGGTCCTGGTAATGTCGTTCTTATGGTAATTTGATATATACAACATATCAGAACACCAGATAAGAGAAATATGATTCGTCTTAGCTGAAGTCTCTTCCTCTGATACATTGTTTCCTAAAGGGCACTGTTCTTCTTTGGATGAAAATGTCTCCCCCTAAAATTTACCCCAAATTTATTCAGGGGTGTTAACAAACCTGTCACAAAGTTAATCATCTCATTTTCTCAGTGCTGCAGGATTCCCCTCCCACACTTGTATCTAATAATAAGAAACATAATTTGCATTTTAGACATTTTAGCTGACATGTTTACTTAAACAATTGCAGAATCTACTTGAAGAACCTTTAGATTGCTACAGATCGCCTACGCTCAAGAAAACAGGACCACATTCCTAATGTAATGTTGCCCCATGTGATGCAATTGTGCATTCTGAAACCTTTCTACCAGAGGTCGAATTCTTCAGTATGCTTCGGTAATATGTAATCAGTACAGTGGCTCATTTGTTGGATCAGACCATACGATCCAGCCATAGTTCAGCCTCTTTAAAACGTCACCATCGTCTAGCCATGAAATTGTATCCCTCTTTTAATTAGCTTAAATCCTTAACTACACCAAACTTCCTGCTTGTAGCATCATTTCTGACAATTTATTGTTCACTCGTTGCCTAATATTTTCCTGTATGTTGTCCTATTAAGAAAAATGAACTGTTTATTGTAAACCAAATGTCACATATTTAGCAATTTGTTCAGGTGTAGATTTACTTTTATTTTGAATATAATTTTAATTTCAAGAAATTAAACTGGCCTTTTAAAATTTTTACTTTTGAATTAATTTAAATAACACTAAAATACAAAATATCCGGTATTTACGTTTAGAGGTATTATAGAATACTGTTATTATTTATGTGATAATAGTAAAGTAATGGATTTTATATCAAGAATGCACAGCATAATACTTCCAAACAAATCATACAAACTATTACAAATAAATATCATCATATAACACAGTTGTACCATAATTCAATACCAACTGATAACAAATAGCATCATAGAAATTAATAGTGTGTCATAATATAATAGGTAAAAGATTTAAACAGATTTGCAAAACAGGTGTTTGATGCAACAATGGTTTGCAACAATCTGTGTGAATATACTATCTAAAATAAAAAAGTTATTATATAATATTATATATTACATAATAAAACATAATCAGATGATTTTACTATTATTTTAACTCTATCAGAGAAATTTGCTGGTACTTACGGGAGATGCTGTAGTGGCAGTGTTGGCGGCTGAGCACTGATGAACAGCTGGGCTGATGGTGAACAAAGCACACACTCTCTCTCTCTCTCTCTCTCTCTCTCTCTCTCTCTCTCTCTCTCACACACACACACACACACACACACACACACACACACACACACACACACACACACACACAGCAGTAGCTCTCTGTAAGTCAGGTCACCTGCAAGACAGCTCTTCATCACATTCAGCATAATACCTAATACCTCAAGTCTATATAAGACGATTACCTGTATCTCCCTACACTCTCATCAGCCTACACACTCAACCAATTCAGCCCATTTATACTGATCTTGCTTGTGTATATTATCAAGATTGCAAGCAATCAAATTGAAGCTTTTCTTAAAAAAGAAATAATACAATTTACATCATGTCAATGTCAGGACAAGGTAGATCAATTCAACATCAAATAGCTTTTGTTTAGTTAAAGGCTTGATTTTGCAACCTAAACACGGGCCACGTTTAAAAAGTTTAATGGCATCTTTAGTCAGTCTTCTACAAAGACTGTATAAACTGTGTCAATTGAAAGACTTATTTGAGATTTGGTAAACATTTATTTGGAGTTCATACAATAAAAAGCAATTAAGTTTAAGAAAGTTTAAATGGGAAGTATAGAGTACTGTAAAGGTATCAAAAAGAAATAATTAGATAGTATTGATACTGATTTACTGAAAAGTTTCATAATGCTGCATTAGCAAAATCTACATTAAAGGTTGAATATTCAGCAGACAATAAGAAAAGGACACAAATAATAAAGTTATACCATGATAAAGGTACTATTCTAGTACTGGTGGTTACAATTTAAATACATATCAAGTCTCACAAAGCATATGAGTAATGTGGATCAAGGGGTTATTTGTTTCATGAATCTGATATAAGTTGATATGCAACAAATAACAGAATTTATTCTCATTGTTGAGCAAGTAATTGAGCACTGCAGTTAGGCATATACATATTACATATTATACATGTACACATTACATATTATATGTGTTGTAATAGTCTGTACTGTAAACAAAAACAAAATAATCATTTAATCTGTAGTGATTATTAAATGAGCTGATTGTCACCATGCTCGGTTCTATTCTGGCAAAGGCCTAATCAATCATACATAATAAATAACAGTGATTAATGTTTAATAGCAATGGCACATGGGTTATTAATAGCTTATTAATGACAGAAAATACTGTTTAGTACATTTAAGAATCTATTATTTAAAAGAGCAGAAGCAGAATCATTAAAAACATAATCCTTGTTGTGTTTCCTGTTAAAGGTGACCTTCATGGATCTTGGTTGATGGGTGGCACAGTGATTAACACTGACACCTCACACCAAGAACCCTCAGGTTTGATTCCTGGTCCAGGACTTTGGACTCCTGTGTCTGTGTAGGTTTCTTCCGGGTACCCCTGTTTCCTCCCATAATTCAAAGACATGCTGTAGATATTGAAATTGTCTGAAATTCCCGGCAACAAAGTGGTGACCTGTTCAGGTGCTTGGTGTATTCACCCAGTGCGTGTCCCAGTCGAACTTTAAAATTGGTTAAACTAGATAATAGATTAGTTAATAGATGGATAGATAGATGAGTAGTGTAATGTCGATTATCCTACTGCAGATGATAGTGGTGTTATGTTTTAATGATCATATAACAACTATTAATATTTATGTAATCAATATTTAAATTCATAATTATTTAAACATTACGTTTTTTATTTATTTAACCCCCCCCCCCCCCGGAACGACATATCAGGGTTCCGTTGTTCCTACACGGTTGTATTACTGCGCGTCACATTTACCAAGGAGGTTACTTGAGTTTTTCTTCAACGCTGAATGGGTAAAGTGATATTTATTTATTTATTTTTTTAATTTGTAATTATTATATTTGAGGGTTTCATTTGAAAAAAACGTCACTATGCGGTTAGCCATGTAGTTAAGGTTTTTAATAAAAAGAATTGTTCCATGCGCGCTTTGCTGTTTCGATATTCCGTCTGTTATTAACAATCCTAAACACAGTAGAACCGAATTATTTGTGTTATAATTCATTTATTTTAAATGTTCGCTAATCCCTGTTTGTAAAATAGTTTCACTATAATTAAAAAGCTTGTTCATAGAAAAGTGTCTTTTCATTGTAGTTTTTAAAAGTTTAAAGAGCTGTGATGTCATAATTATGCTTCACTTTGGTGAGACTGAGAATTAAAATTACTATGACGACCAAAATAAAAATTAAGCACCTATGTTCATGAATCTGTTGGTTTGTTTGTGCATTTGATAGTAAACTTATAGGGAAACTTACACCATATAGAATATATATTTACCATTGTGCAGTCTTTACACAACCTATTGTGCTTTTTACCCACCTAAGAATTATTTCTCCACATTTAACCCAATCTGTGCAGTGAAAGGCATTTACACACACTGTGGAGCAGCTACGAACACCCTAGTCACAGCACCCGGGGAGCTGTTAGGGGTTCAGTACCTTGCTCAAGGACACTAAAGTAATGACCTGTTGACTCTATGAATCACAACAGCAATCTTTTCATCACAAGTCTGGTTGTCTAAGCACCAGACCACGCCTGCTTCACTTTTGCCAAACAGTTGTTAACAGAGAGTGCACAAATTTTAAATAATCTTGTAATTTTGTGTTACATCAGACACCACCACAAATAAAAGTGATGTCAATAACAAAATTGACCAGATATAGTAGATATCAAACGGGGCATCTGCGGCCCTGGGCTTGTGATCGGACGGTTGTCCGTTTGATTTAGAGCAGGGGTCACCAACCTTTTTGAAGCTGCGGGCTACTTTTGGGGTACCAACTAATGCAGCGGGCGACCAGTTTGATACACACTTGTGACGTCACAATAATAATTAT
>JAOUQU010000028.1:6465196-6478199 GCA_028566735.1 Ammoglanis amapaensis
GTGACGTCACAAGTGTGTATCAAACTGGTCGCCTGCCGCATTAGTTGGTACCCCAAAAGTAGCCCGCAGCTTCAAAACGGTTGGTGACCCCTGTTTTAGACAATATTTAGTGAAAGATTGATTTGAGACCTCTTTAGTTACATATAACAAAAAATAGCTGCAAACTTTAACCCAGCTTGCATTATGTTATGTTGCACATCTACTTGAATTGTATGATGTAATAACATGCTGTCGAAGACGCAGTTTGTTCATAATGAATAGGATTAGTGAATGGCTCACTTTTAGCACCACACCTGGCAAAGTATCACCACATAAAAGGCAAAGTACAATCATTGTGTAAAATGTAAAAGTCAAAATGGTCCAGATGTTTTCCTGTAATAAGGAATACTATATTGTGGCATTTTTGTATTTATAAAATGTACTATTTTCAGTGAAATAAAAAAACGTAATCGTACATAGGACTTTATTTGGTGCCAAATAATTTGAGTAAGATAAGCACAAAGGCTTTAATCATGTTGTTTACAGTTAATATTGGTTTATTTGAATCATGCATCAACTAAATCGTTTGCACTATCAGTCTTTGGTGCATCTTAACATCCCACCTCAAAATAAATTATTACGTGTCATAATTACATCACAAAGGATAAAAAAAAAACATTTAACTGGAAGTGTGTCGTACTTCACAGTCAGAATACACTCAAAATGTAATTTGCTTATATGATTGTTTTTATCTTTTTTGCATTTCTTCTGTTGTGTGTCAGGGTGGCAGAGGAGCGTATTATACCAGGCAACATGAAGGATAACTTTTGGGAGATGGGAGACACTGGTCCCTGTGGGCCTTGCAGTGAAATCCACTACGATCGCATCGGAGGCAGAGACGCGTCACACCTCGTCAACATGGACGACCCGAACGTGTTAGAGATCTGGAATCTGGTTTTCATCCAGTTCAACAGGTAATCAAGATGTCAAATCAAGGTGTGTCACATACAGTTATGCCCAGTACAACTGTCAGCGCTCAGCCATAGTTTTAACCACAAGGATGCGGCCCCTGCTGAGTTTAGAAACGCTTAGGGTGTCTTTCTGTTTTTATTGGGCATTGTCGTCTCTGGCTTGCTCAACAGGAGTTTGTGGTCTGGTCGTACGCACAGAAAGAACAATTCTCTTTTCTTTTTTAATGACATCTATATTCCTCATTCCGTGTCATGTTAAATGATGACTCAGTACAGGAACAATTATTAAAATCTGACCACAAATAAAATATAATAAATGAATAAAATAAATCCTTAATATTTGCATTGTTGACTTAATTATGGCTTTAGTTCAGTAATATATTTTGTTGCCATTTTTCTTATTGTTTGCATTTGTTTTCTCAAGAGAGTCTGAGACCCTTTTGAAACCTCTTCCCAAAAAGAGCATCGACACTGGCATGGGGTTGGAGCGCTTGGTCTCTGTCTTGCAGGAAAAGATGTCTAACTATGACACGGACCTGTTTGTTCCTTACTTTGAAGCCATCCAGAAGGTTCGAGCACTTCTGCAGTACTTGGATGTTCTGCACCTTTGTTAAACAAAAAAAAAAAAACTTTTGCTTCTGGGCTGTAGGGCACAGGAGCCAGAGCATATACTGGCAAGGTCGGGGCAGAAGACCAAGATGGCATTGACATGGCTTACCGTGTTCTGGCAGACCATGCCCGCACCATTACCATCGCCTTGTCTGACGGAGGTCGACCTGACAATACCGGAAGAGGGTGAGAGCAAATGATGGTCATGTGATCAGTAGTAGACTATAAGTACATTCACAGAAATGTTTATCATGCTTATGTGCAACATTTTGGAACCATGTTAAGCATTTACTTAATTTTGATCCAGCAACTTTTTGCTTACTAGTCAGACTCTTTAGCTGCTAATATTAGTAGCAGTAAAATTGTTTGTCACGTGTCTGTCTGCTAACTCTTTTATTTATTTCCCTAGCTACGTGTTGAGGAGGATTCTGCGGCGTGCTGTTCGTTACGCGCATGAAAAGCTGGGTGCTCAGAAAGGTTTCTTCGCCTCGCTGGTGGACGTAGTGGTGAAGTCACTGGTGAGAGTCAGAACTAAAGCTTTCATCCAATCAGTTTTATGAATTCGTTTGTTTTCTTAAAGATATTTATGTCCGCGTTTTCTGTCTACAGGGTGATGCCTTTCCTGAACTGAAGAAAGACCCGGACATGGTAAAAGACATCATTAATGAAGAGGAGACGCAGTTTCTCAAGACTCTCAGCAGGGGGCGCCGTATACTGGACCGCAAGATCAGCAGCCTTTCAGACAGCAAAACTATTCCAGGCGAGTCTCAAAATCACTCCACATTAAAAACACATCCTTTCCCTGGTGGGTGGTTTGATTACTTTTTGTTTTTCTAATTGCGTTTACTTTAGGTGCTTTGGTTATCCTCCCACAGTCCAATGACAAATCATTTGAGGTGAATTAGAGGCACTGATTTTTTTATTTGTAGCTGCTTCTGTGCATTTTAACGACTCGTACTGTTGATCGGCACAAGGTGTCTGTTAGATGATGTACCGGCTCTGGTTTGCCGGGCTATTCTCTGAGCGTATTGCTACTGATGCATAAGCTAGCTTTCAATCTCTTTGTGGTTCGAACATTAATATTAAATTGTGGTTTGGGGGGTTCAGTACTGTTGATCGGGTTGGGTAATTGGCCCTCTATACTGTGGGAGGAAATGGGGATTAATAACAATAGTGTATAGTATGCTACTATCGGATTGTGTTCGTGGATGTTTTTTGTGGAGAATGATGTGTTTTTTAAATACCGGTGTATGTGTGGACTAGGTCTCAGTTTGCTAGGGCATTGTAGTATGTTTATACTAATGTTTTTGCTTCTGTGCAGGGGACACGGCATGGCTGCTGTACGACACTTACGGTTTCCCTCTGGACCTGACCGTTTTAATAGCTGAGGAAAAGGGCATGGGAGTGGACGTTACTTCATTTGAGGAGGAGAAGAAAGCTGCTCAGGTAAAAGATCTGTGCAATGGATGGAGAGAAAAATATGATTGTTTTATTGCATAAAGCGTTTTGAAGACACTGATCCTTCATTGGTTGGTTTGGTTGCTTTGTTCATCTTGAAGGCAACAAAATATCTACTGGTAATCTGTGTTTAAATAGGAGTGCTAAATGAATTCTATTTGTTGTTGTTGTTGTTAGTTGAAATCCCAGGGTAAAGGTTCTGGAGACGTGGATCATATAATGTTGGACATCTATGCCATAGAGGAGCTGAGAAACAAGGGCGTACCAGCAACAGACGACAGTCCCAAGTACCGCTACACTTCTGATGATAACGGAAGCTATGGTGATTATGCAAAGCTGTTTTTACTTTTATTTACACTCTGTGTTTTGGTTTTAGTTGATCAAACTCTTTCCCATGAGTGCTGAATTCTTCATCTGTACGCTGCAGGGTTTGAGCAGGCTGTCGGCACTGTTCTGGCTCTGAGGCGTGAGCGTGCATTCGTGGATGAAGTGACCACCGGACAGGAGTGCGGCGTGCTGCTCGATCAAACCTCCTTTTACGCTGAGCAGGGAGGACAAACCTTCGACGAGGGCTACTTGCTACGTGAGGACGACTCTTCAGACGACGTAAGGCATCTAAGAAAGATAATGTAATATTGTAATCATGTTTGAATGTTGTAACCACATTTCCATTTTGTGTTTCAGAAAACAGAGTTTACAGTTAAGAACACACAGGTTCGAGGAGGTTATGTGTTGCACGTTGGGACTGTGTACGGTACCTTGAAGGTTGGAGATCGTCTCTCACTGCATGTTGATGAGGTAAGAGTTTTCGTTTCGTGGTCAGTCCTTCGATTTTAATGAGCTTGCATTCATTTCATTAGTTGGTTATAACAGTGATTGATGCTTAATTCTAAAAGAATCATCGATTCCAAAGAATTAAACCCGAGTTTCAATGCAGTAATAGTGAAATAAATCTGTTTTGGTTTAAAAAACGAAATGCCTTTTAAAGGTCTAAATGAAATTCAGTCAGTGTTTCATCATTTTATTGCCTTGTGGTTTTTTGAAGGCACGCCGGAGACCCATCATGAGCAACCACACATCCACCCACATTCTGAACTACGCCTTGAGATCAGTCCTGGGCGAGGCTGATCAGCGAGGCTCTCTTGTGGCTTCAGACCGTCTTCGTTTTGACTTCACCGCTAAAGGAGCTATGACTACGCAGGAGGTGCGCCGCACTCAGGAGATCGCCTGTTCCATGATCGCTGATGCCAAGGTAGCGTGTGTGTGTGTTTTGTATGGACGTGAGCTTATTGTAGGTTTTTGTTTGTAAATTTGCACTGTATTTTTGGCACAGCCAGTGTACGCAAAAGAAGCCCCACTTGCTGCCGCAAAGGCCATTCAAGGACTGCGTGCCGTGTTTGATGAAACGTATCCAGATCCTGTACGAGTTGTGTCCATTGGTATACCTGTTGAACAATTGCTGGATGATCCAAACAGCGCTGCAGGCGCTCTCACTTCAATCGAATTCTGTGGTGGAACGTAAGTAGGTTTTTTTATTTGTATTTTTTATGGTTGTCTCTTATACTGATTGCACTGAGTGCATTACTAACAGGGTGCCATCTAGTTATCTACATCAGGTTTTATGTTTCTGTCCGGTGCTTAATTATTTGGTTGACCAAGTTATGTTGTTGCAGGCACTTGCAGAACTCTGCTCATGCCGGTCCATTTGTGATTGTATCAGAAGAGGCCATTGCCAAGGGGATCAGGAGAATTGTGGCTGTCACTGGTGCCGAGGCTCAGAAGGTGAACATGTCCCTCTATGTATCTCTCTAAAATACGGGTGACCAACCAACTGGGGACTTGGAGCCAAATGTTTTTTTTTCTTTTTTTTGCTGCGCTACAGCAAAGAGCTGCATTATTATGTACACACGTGTGCACACACACTTCTCAATCTCGTATATGTATAGATCAACCTCATATAAGGATTACTTGGGTATTTTATGTTTCACTTAGAGGCAGCCATGATAAGGTGGGCTTGTGATCGGAAGGTTGTCTGTCTGATTCCAAGAGTTGACAGGTCACTTCTGAAGTGCCCTTAAGAAAGGCAACTAATCTTTAATTTCTCTTCGGGCAGCCTGTGTTTAGGGCTGCAGGGTTGTAATCTGAATATGTGATTGAGGTATACGTATAAGTTTGAGAGTGGGGTTGATGCCCCCGTGTGCGTGTTTGTGTGTGTTTGTATGTGTGTGTTTCACATTAGATCAAACATTTATTTAATCTTCATGTTTTAATAGGCTCAGAGAAAAGCTGACTCTCTACACCTGGCGTTATCGGTCATGGATGCTAAAGTAAAAGCTCAAACTGCACCTAATAAAGACATCCAGAAGGAGATCGCTGACCTGACCGAGGTGAGCTTCACTTTATAGAAGTATAAAACGAATTATACTTACAGTGAGTATAGTAAAGAACTGTAGTTACATTAGTATCATTAGGGAGCTTCTTTCTGAAGTTTTGGTGGATAGGAAATCTTGATTTGCTTCATTGAGCTATAAATATAATTTAGACAGAGTTGCCATTGGAAACGATGAACAAATGATCTCATTCGTCATCGCAATATTGAAACTGTATAATTGGGTATATCATAAAAATATTTCCGTAGCAATAAAGTTCATTTGTCGCTTCCCAACAAGATGGTCCCAAGTTTGATCTTGAGGTAGGTCTTTTTAAGTGGAGTTTGTATGTTCTCCTGATTTCTGTCTTTGACAAACTACCATTACCTTGAATGTAACCAAATACATAACAATATATGGTTTCTCTTCTTTCTCCTTACCGGCAGAACAATTTTTATTTTGATTTATCTGGGCTAGGTGTTTAAAGGACCATGCAGTATTTTCAACAAACTTAACTGTATGAGCTTTTTCCCACAGTCCAAAAACACAGTCTGAGCAATTGAAGGTTAATGTTTTTACTCGAAGGCCCAACAGCATAATTGGTTTTATTGTCCTTTCAGTTACATACGAGTACATATTGAAACGAAACTGCTGTTCCTCTTTAAGGGATCACTGTCTAAATCAGCTACACAACACTACAATAAATACCCAGTAAAGCTTATGTATTAAAAATATTGGTACTCTAAACATCTAAGTAAGTAATTAAAACTGAGTAAACAACGTGAGGTAGAATGTTTGCGGTTCTAATCTAGTATTGGTGAGGTTCGAACAGGCTTTGCGTTACCAATCTTGAACCCTAATCTTTAGGCTACGGCCGCCCACCGTGTCGCACATGTTGTGACTGTCCTTGTTAATTTATTAAACGATATCATTTTGCAGACCTTGGGAACTGCTGTGATCTCCCAGTGGCAGAAGGATGAAATGAGGGAATCTCTGAAGGCGTTAAAGAAAGTCATGGATGACCTGGACCGTAGCAGCAAAGCTGACGTGCAAAAGAGAGTAAGTGCACAACATATTTATATACATAAACATTCTTTCTCTGTTCAAGAGGAATTGTAGACTTTTATTAATTCTGGGGATTTTAAAAGGTTCTTGAGAAGACAAAAGAGATCATCGACAGCAAGCCCAACCAGCCTCTTCTCGTCATGGAGATGGAAAGCGGCGCTAGTGCGAAGGTAACCATTATTCTGTTATTTAAATTGGCGTCTTAAAGCCATGTCAGAGCAAATGTTCTGCATTAGCAATTCGAAATTTGTCATAGATGTTGTTTTTTATTAATTCATCCATTTGGTTCTGAGCTCATAACAGTCCAATTAAAGGATTTTCTCAATACACCAAACTGTTTTTATATTTACCTTTAAACCTTTAGGCTTTAAACGAGTCCCTTAAGCTGCTGAAGTCTCAATCACCTCAGACCGCCGCTATGCTCTTCGCCGCAGATAACGATGCCGGCAAGATCATCTGTCTCTGCCAAGTGCCCCAGGTAAACCACAGGCCTGCAGCATTACCGTAACATCAGCTAAACTCAATTAGACATGAACCATGGAGTGCAAACGACACTCTGGGTTTAGTGTCCTGCAGTCTTGTGTATGAACTACAAGCTCGTGTCAAAGCAAACAACTGTAAAGATGCACAGATGTGAGCTTTTTTTACGATGTGAGTCCCGTTAATTAAATGTTTCAACACACAACAAGTGTGCTGAATACGAAGTGAAAGAATAACTTGTTCCGTATGTGGAAATCTACAGAAAGCAGTCGCCTTACAGGGTCGTGGGTTCGATCCTCAGGTGCAGTTCATATTCTCATGTCTGCATGGGTTTGATCGCAAGAATTTTAGGAATTAATTTAGAATTTTACTTCTTATAGAATAAAGGATTGTTTGTGTTAAAGTGTAAGAGTTGTGCAGTTACGGTCCCAACGTTTCAGCTTAAAAGCCAGACTAGGCAACACCTAACTGCTTTTCTTAGAAGGCTCCTCCTTCAGGCCTGGAGAAAATGTTCACTTTGTAAAGCGAAACGCAACGGAAACAAAAGCTTGTGTTACTAAATAGATTTATTAATTTTTGTATAACAAAAGCTGAACAGTTTATTTACAGGTCTGCATGTGATTTTATAATTGAGCCAAAGCTGTTGATGTAGTCACCATATGAGATATTTTGTGGTATTATAAGGGGAATATAAACTTGTTTCGTTTTGTCAGCTTTGTTTGTTCTCATCTATTGATACAATTAAGTACTTGCGTATAACAGTAGAGGTTTGTGTTGACATCCTTGTGACATTTCACTTCCTTTTCCTCCAACAGGAGGTTGCAAATAAAGGCTTGAAGGCCAGTGAGTGGGTGCAGGAGGTGTGCCCTCTGCTGGATGGAAAGGGTGGTGGTAAAGACATGTCCGCTCAAGCTTCAGGCAGTAACACGCAGTGCATGCAGGAGGCTCTCAAACTGGCCAACGAATTCGCCCGACTCAAACTCGGAGAGAATTAATCATTTTAGAGCCAGATCAAGCCTGAACCTTAATGCTCCATCCATTTAACCGGAGCCGATCGAGTCACTGCTAACCGAAATCTAAAGGAACATCTCGAACTGCCGTCATGACTTTGCAGTTTGATGGCGCCATCATGTCTACCACATTATAGAAGCTTTTCGTTTGCTCAGTAATGGGTTGGTTGGCAATGCTGGTGTTCATTTGTTTCATTTGCTGCATGTGACCACTTCAGATTTGTACTGTCATGGTACACCTGATACTGAAGAGCTGAATTCATGTGTTCATTCATCAGGCATAAGTTCAACACCCATTCAATCTCATCAGAACTAATCATGAGCTGGCTTTCATATTCACCACCTTATTAAAAGTAATAAAAACCCCATGAACTAAAGTAAATACGTGACTCACTTCTCTGTTTCAGACATGAATGCACATGAATACAGTTCGAATTTTAGATTAAAACTTGAATTGAAAAATGTAAGCTATTCGTTTAATAAGGGAATAAGTGAAATTAGTGTATATATAGTATTATGTATATTATTTAAAAATATGACTTAATTCGTTTATACATAAATCAATACAGAGCTTTTGTAAGGCTTACCTGTTTAGGTGTTTAGTATATCTGCCTGGTGTGTATCCCATTGGGAAACTAAAGAGAATTGATACATATTTTTAATATATTTTTGTAGCACTTTCAAACTATTAATATATAATGGCACTTTTTTAACAAATTGTGATTTCAGTGTCCATGATCTCTTGTGGGTGCTCCACAAGCAACGTTCTATAATGATAAGATCACACAGACTAGTGATTAGTGTTTTTAAATTGCATGTATTTAAGATTAAATCAGTCCATTATTACATATACAGGTCGAGATTGGAAAATAAGTCAGAAAACACGGGTTCTGATAACTGTAGAACATAAGAAGTACCATCTAGAAGCTCAAATCACCAGGAGAATAGGTGTGGTCAGCGTTGTCTGTGGATTAAATAAGGTCAGTATAAATGTTTCCACTTACACAAACGGAAAATCTAAATCACACTATTCATGATACACAACAGAATACAAAGACTACATTCTTCTTTCCGATCAAACAAAGTCAGAGGAAAAGAGATTCTTTGTGAACGAGCAGGCACAGATTTCAGCGTGATACACCAGGACAAATGCTGTCTAGTTGTAGGTCAGTTCTGAGGTCGGACGAATGAGATACGCATCACATGATCTTATCAAACAAATGATGCAGTTTTAGAATTGACACTTAAAAAAAAAATTGTTTAAAGCAATTGTTTAAATTGCTTCCAGATACACTACAATTTTTTACCACATTTTTGTCACAGGTCTGCCTTCGTTTCATTAATTGTTGTCAAGCTGAATTCTTGCAGGCCGCGTTTTTTATATGACTGACAAGAGTTTAAAAGGTCTATCGATGTCATGTTGATCTTGTGACCTGCAAAGCGCATGTTTAATGGCAATCTAATTCCAACAAATGGATGCGTGTTAATAAAAAGTGAGCAAATAAAGTTTATTGTGCAAATATAGGGAGTTTAATTGCAAAAATGAAAAATTAATTGGTGACACAACCAGCAGGAGTTGTTTGTTCTCAGTGGAGTTGGTGGTTTGTATTTCTTATATATTAATATATATTTGTTTGTATATGTTATATAACGGTCTTTTTCAAGATTGTTGGAAAACCGTTCCGAGTGGCTCATAAAGCTGAATGGGAGGAAATTTGACCCGTCTAACATTTCCCATATTTTTTTTACATTCTCATGTCCTGTGATTCACAGTACTCTCTGCTATTTATATATTTTGCCTGCTTGTTATTTTCCTTGAGCTTGGGAACGCCCGGTGAGCTATTGAACAGTTTACACAAAATGATGGAAGAGCTTGAAGGTTTGGTCATCTCTGACTGGCATTAGACCAGCGGTGCCCAAATCATTCTTCATAAAAAGCCAAATGTTTCCTTTTATAAGGTATAGTGGTAACATGGTGAGTAGCGGTTCGGTTTCACATCCAGACTCCGCTACTGTTGTCATTGAGCATGACCCTTACCCCTGTCCGCTCTAGGGATGTGTATGATTGCTAACCCTGCACTTTGACCCCATCGTCAAAACAAGCTGGGATGTGTAAAAAAATTCTATTAAAAGTTAATCTCAATGAATAACCTTGGCGAAAAGGTTATGTGGGTTACATATTGCATTAAAAATAAATCACTTATTTTATGTTTACGTAAACAGTGATTTTTATAAATTTTAATGGAAGGTAAAATTTGTCCTTTTAAAAGCAAAAACATTTAAACAACATCGTAAAGACAAACATGCAGTGCAAAATATTGTCTTGAAGAATAGATCGTAAACCGAGCAATTAACGGCCCTGTCTGGGTTGCCAGATTAGTTTCCAGAATTTTTTTTTTCCCGCCAATCTGTAACACGAGCCACCACCTAATCTGGCAACACTGAACCTCTTTAGGGCGTCATCATCCATTATCACAGCTGACAGGATCGCAGCTCAACAGCGCCTCCCCTTTCTTTACACGTTTGCATGTAAAATTGTGGCCAGTTAACGTAACTGCAAGCTAGTGTCTAAAGATGGAACTTTTTTGATCCCTTTAGGAGGTTCCTTCAGGGAAAATAAGAATAATATAGTACGTGATATTAATATTACATAATAATGTGAAATACGTTGTTAAACACCTGGTGAAAGAACTTCTCATCTATTCAGCAAAGTAGAGTTTATTCTCATCTAAGGAAGTGGACTGAGTGCACGAACGGTTTCTTACATGTTTGTTTACTGTTCACAAATTGCACAATTCGAAGTAAAGAAAGCTGCACATTAAAAATGCACATTAATGGATTAAATTCCAGTGAGGTTGGTTGACTGATGCTTGGTGCCGTTTTGTTCTTTGTGTTCTCATGTGTATGCATCTAAATGGTTGGGGTATGACAGATGGCAGGAGCAGGTTGCTAGCTGGTAAATGAAGACAGCAGAGGTCAGAGGACTGTGTGAGAGGAAGATTTTAACCTGAAACGGTGTCACAAAGTGGCCAAATGTTAACAGTGCACCCTCTTGGAGAATCAGTTCCCAGTAAAGATCATCTGGAGCTTTCTGTGTGGAGTTTGCATGTCTTTGGACTGTGGGAGAACACCTGAATACCCGGAGGAAATCCGTGCAGTCAGGTTAATTAAACAAAAAGATACTGAAATAGTTGTGTGTGTGTGTCACCCTGCAACTGGTGACCTCTTCAGGTGTGACCCTAAATAAGAACAAATGGTGGTAAAACTAGATGATGGATGAATCTTGGAGGAAAGTTTTGGATTCCACTTGACTTTCCAAAATGCAAAACAGGCAAACTCGGACACTGTTTATCATTCTACCAATTAACCTGATGTTAACTGAATGTCTTTGGACTGTAAGAGGAAACGCACACAGACACGGGGAGAACAGGCATACATGACACAGAAAGCCCCAGATTGCCTTACCCTGGAATCAAACCCAGGTTGTGAGATGACTGTGCTAACCATTCAGCCATCACACTGATCTTGACTATACTGAATTACTCTCCTGGAATGACTCAGCCGAACCCCGCCCCGTCCAACGTACCTCACAAGCCAGATTGGATAAGATGTTTACGACTTTATGACGGAAATTTCTGGAATGATCTGGAAGCTTGAACGAACACATGTAGTAAATGACTATTTTAATAATGGAGGAAACGATCACTGACTAGAAAAACTGGGTCAAGTTAAAGCTAGAAACAAACCGTCTAATCAATGACGTAACACATCTAGTAGTGTGTGTGTGTGTGTGTTTGTAACAAGGACAAGGCACGCAAGCATTTATATATCAGCACATTTGCTAGTATGTTAACCTTAACTTTTAGCATTTACCATATCGAAATATGAAAATAAGCACAATACCGGAGTAAAAGCATAAAAGCTCTGAGCGTGTCTCATCCTCAACAGGAAACAGGATGGCGAAGTAGCTCATTTGTGATAGATACAACTGATGTGTTATTTTTCTTATCGAATTAAAAGGCAGCGCAGTGAAAATGTGAATCTGACATGATGCTGTCTCAATTATTAGTTTTAACCAGTCCGAAATAATACTAACAAGTGTTATGACTTTGGGCCGTACGGTGATTAATTGGGTAGCATTGTCACCATTCAGCAAGAGGCGAGAAGGTTCTGGGTTTGATCAGCAGGCACTAAATTGCATTATAGAGAAATGTGTGTGTTTGTGTGTCTGCTTTGCAATGGGCTGACATCACGTTCAGGGAGTCAGTGTGTACCTTGCACCCATTGAACCGAAGCTTTAGATTCGACCCTGATAAGATTAAGACAGTAAGTGATTTAATTACTTTTATTTTTAATACTGCCGACTTTAATGAAGTAATATTTCAGCTTTACGTTTGTCAACACAAAAATTTAAATGGATGGCAGGTCGGATTGACCAAGTGGTTTAAGTTCAAGAAATAACTCACAGTAAGAAGTCCCGGGTAAAGCAATCCTAGGCTTCATGTGTGGACTTTACTTGTTTCTCCCATGTCTGCATAGGCTTAATCCGGGTACCTGGATCTAACAAGATCGTTCAATGGGAAAACTAATGGGGTTCTTAGAAAATTGTTCCCATTATGTTCTGTAGAAAATAAATAAGGTCAAAAGCTTGTACGTTTTATTATGTATACATTTTTCTTCTGAACATCACCGGATCTGCTGAATTACGAGATCATTTAAGAGTCGTAATGACAATAATGCTACATGTGAGCTAATGCTGCTTGCATGCCAGTTAGACGTCAGTTAACCGAGTTTAAGGCGAACTGATCGAGTAGTGACACGGGCAGTAGCGGTCGTATCACTCAGCCGTTTATCAGTTAAACTAGCTTACACTGTACAAGAACAATTCTAAAACACTTACACAATTGTAGGGCTGTCCACGACCAAGGATTTTGTTGGTCGACCAGTGGTCGTCATTTACTACAACTAATCGACTAATAGTCGAATAAAAATACCATTTAGACCGGGATACATATTTGTGAAGTTTTACCTTTAATGCCGGGCTGCCGCAGATCACAATAAA
>JAOUQU010000028.1:6507277-6517450 GCA_028566735.1 Ammoglanis amapaensis
CACCAACATGCATTATTACTTCAAACATGTAAGTAGTTTACTAGCCCAGCTACCCGATGCCCATCTGAAGTTTGAATATAATAAATAAGGCGATTTTGAGAAAAGATCTGGGACGTATAAAATCCACAAATACACACATGACAAATACAAGTGATGCCCTTTGTTTCATCGTTCCAAATAAATGGTTTTAAAAGCATGGAAACTTTTAGAAGAAAAAACCCACAAATAATCAAGTCTGTCAGTTAAAGTGCTTTTCTAAATTAAAATAAAAGTTGAAAGAAGTGAACAATTACAGATTAGTTTTTATTACATCTTACATAGCGTCCTAGCTAGCATCTAGCAGAAATGAGCTTTGTAAAAAACAAGCACGTTGCGCCTGCAGAAACTTTATGGCACTTTTATGATCGTGTGGCACCCCTGAATGCTGACCACAGAGTAGCTCGGCCGCTACTTGATGATTTTAAGTCCTGCTTCAAATGTATCTGAATTTTTTAGCATTTATTGCTCTTTAAACATTCAGCTTCAAAAGTGCTAATTCACCACCTTATTAATCCTGCCGAGCTCCACGCTGGCTCATTTGTCCACCACACCCCATATTAAAAAAGAAAAACCCTCAAAGCCGCACACTCTCTCTCACACACATACACACACGTACACTCGAGTGCATACGTCGCGCCGTGAATTTGCCACATGCACCCACAGATCCACAGATAGACGTGAGTCATGTACGGACACATTCCCATGTATAGCAACTTTCTTTTTTCACAAACAAACAGAATCTCCCTCTCGCAGTGGGAAGAAACACACTTCTGTCATCAGGGTATTTAGCTGGAGGGAGGGGGAGGGTTGTCAGGGGTAAGTAGACTTACTGCCGGCCTGGTGTCTCCTTCCCCGCCCCTCATCGTGGTGCAGCTGCCCCTGTGATAGACGAACGATCGCAGTGACACTTTGAACAAAGGAGATAGGGAGTGTTCGGTCGAGCCTCTGTCCTGTTTGATGGAGTTCCAGGTCGGGTCGTTTTCCTGCTTTTGTCATCTGCATTAACCCGTGACGACACACAAGGACCGATTAAAAGTGCCTCTGATTGTTCGTGTTGTTAGAATCGGGCTGTGATCCAATAATCTATTGGACTTCATTTCTATTCACATTTCGATATTTAGTTGAAAAGTGTCTAATACGGACTTAACGATTCAGCAAGCATCGGTATGAATCGATTCACTTAAGGGCAGCAGTTCACATCGGCACTGGCAAATTCTTAACACAAAAATCACAAAACAGTCGAATCCGGTTAGTCCCATTTTACATGTGTAAAGTTATTCGCTTATTCGGATCAAAATTCCATTTATTCAGACCAAAGAACGTGAGAGCGTCTTGTTTGTGGTGATGTCGGTGATGTCACAAACTTCTGTACGTACAGTGTATGAACCTCTTTGTTGGGGTGGGGGGTTTAAACCCATCATTCCTATATGAGTCTGTACTTGGGGAGAGGTGAAAGAAGTCAAACAAAGAGGAACGAAAGGGGGTCAGGGGTGGATAGAGGGGCCCAGTCTAGGAGTTTAGAGCAGGTGCAGATCTCGAGTTATAGACAAAGGAAGACGATGGGTCTTTAGAATAAAGCTAGTGTATAGAATTAAACACACGTGTGTGTGTGTACATGTGATAAAGACATAAAATTTTCTTTTCAAAACACCCGATTTGTGTTCATTCTGTATTATAACATGAGTAAAAAGTAAAGCTACACATTCATGCTCGTTTGCTTAAACTTTAGATCCGAGTCAAGCCAAGCAAAAAGAGGACTCTGGTGTAGCTGCTCCTCCAGAGATGCCCATCGTCATTGACCAAGCTGCACTGAAGGATATCCTGGGGCCACAGCTCTTCGAGATGGAGGTGAGCGCTTAACCTAATCAGAGCAGAACAGTTCTCAGCCCGATTGTCTATTGCGTCATCCTTTTTGTAGGCCTGATTAAAAGCTGAAGCAGCTGCGTGACTGGGGTCTCACATTCCAGCCACTCTCATGGGATCTGGAAGGGGGAGTTATTCCTTTTTTTGAAAGAAAAAAAACCCTTCTTGGAACATTTTGTGATTGTGAATGATTATGAAGTGATTCTAGTCGATCAGCCAAGACATTTTGTACTTTTAAGGTCTGATTAACTTCTTAGCAAATAACTTTTAGTGTACGGTATGTACAATATGAACGTTAGATTGGTGGTTTCTCTACAATCTGACGATAAATGAAATTATGTATTAATTAAGTGTATTAATGTATTAATTTACTCATTCTTTAAACCGCTGCACAGGTTTCAGAGCATCTGACTTTGCCAGGTGTGGCAATCGGCCTGGCCTGGACTCCTCTCGGTGGGGAGATTATGTTTGTGGAGGCCAGTCGTATGGAAGGGGACGGCCAGCTCACGTTAACCGGACAGTTGGGTGATGTCATGAAAGAGTCAGCTCATCTAGCCATCAGTTGGCTCCGCAGCAACGCCAAGTACTACCAGCTAACCAACGGTAAGGACACACACGATCAAACCATTCAGTTCTGATCACTCATTCATTAGTGCAGAGTGAACTTACGGACCTCTTTTCTTTTTTTCTTTTTTTTTGGGGGGGGGGGGGGGTGACTAAGTTGGCAAGACAGAAGGGTGTTTGAAATGGAGGTGTTTTTAAAAACAGGTGGGTTATAATCAAGGTAGGCTGGGAAAATGGGTGGGTGCTGAAAAGAGGTGAGCAATAAAACTGAGTGAAAAGGGTGGATTTCAAACGTATGTAATAAATAGGCACAAAAATAGTAAAGTAAAAAAGTAAAGATGTTGAACAGAAACACGGTGCTTCAATAAAAAGAGGTAGCACGTGAATAGAGGTAGGTTATAAAAATGGGTGGGTTTTGAAAAGAAGTGCAGTTTAAATAGAGGTGTAGGAAAGTGGATTATGAAAACTGGTGGGTTTTTATAGCCAAACTTTTTTTGTAAAAACTTGGGAGTTGAACCTTGTGTAATCAATGATTAACCATTTCCTGTCCTGAATGTTACCAAAAGTGTATAAATAAATAGCCATTGTGTGTGTGTGTGTGTGTGTGTGTGTGTGTGTGTGTGTGTGTGTGTGTGTGTGTAGTTGCAGGCTGTCCTGACCCTCTGGAAGGCAACGACATCCACCTGCACTTCCCAGCAGGTGCAGTGATTAAGGACGGACCCTCGGCCGGAGTCACCATAGTAACGTGTCTTGCCTCTCTGTTCAGCGGTCGTCTGGTGCGCTCTGATGTCGCCATGACTGGAGAGATCACTCTGAGAGGACTGGTGCTGCCGGTGAGAAATATTCACTCAACTTACTAAATTTACTTAATTAATATGCTTAATTTCAGGCCTCTAGAGAGGCAATGACTCAAAGCAACAACACTGGATTCTTTTCCTTTTAAAAATGAAACATACAGTATTTCTGCAGATCTTTTATTAAGCTTAATAATGTCTTTGTATTTATCGGGTAGAAGTAAACGTGTTAAACAAAGCTGCACGTTTTCTTTTTTTGCTCTAAAATGTCATTTTAACAAAAAAAACTATTAGCCGAGTTTTGAAAACAGGTGGATATCAAAGACGTAGGGTCTGACCAGAGGTGTGGAACAAAAAGTAGTGTGTATTAAAAAGAGGTGGGTTTTGAAAAAGGCGGGTATAAATTGGGTGGTTTTTGAAAAGAGGTGAGCAATAAAAAGTATACTAAGCTTGCGTAGAGAAGTGGAACAAAACGAGATGGGTTTTTAGCTAAAGATGCAAAGCAATAGCGAGATAATAAAAAGCGGTGGCGTCTGAGTAGAGGTGTGGAACGAAAAGAGGTGGGAACTTTAAAATGGGTGGGTTTTGAAAACAGGTAGGTGATAGACGTTGGGTCTGACCAGAGATGTGGAACAAAAAGTAGTGTGTAATAAAGAGGTGGGTTTTTAAATAAAGATGTGGTGGAAAATGGGTGGTTTTTGAAAAGAGGCGAGCAACACTTGCGTTGATGAATAGAAGAAGAATTTGAATAGAAATTTCTAGAGGAAAAATTTAAAAATGAAGTTTTTACAAGAACTAAATTTGACTGGGAAAATCTGCGGTGAGGTGATTAGCACCAGCGCCCTCTGCTGTTAAACGTGAATATTGATTCATTTGACATGTGATGAGATTTTTAGTGACCGGTTACATGTCAGTTCTAAAGCTAAAACTAGGGGTGGAACGAGTGTTAAATGAGTGGTTGACTGGTATGTTTCTTTAAATTGTGATTGGTTGTGTTTATTATTAAGTGATTGATCATCATGACCTAAATCACTTTGTGCTGATTGGTTAATTGCAATCCTCAGAATCTTTGCTGGTGTAGTTTGTGGCGTATTTATAAGCCTGCATGTGGTACAGTAGTAAAAAAACAACTGCTGAAGAGTGAATGGGGGGAAAAACATCCTGTTTACGGCTACGCTTGTGTATTTGCTCACATCGTTCAGCCACTTTACTTGTACATCTGGAAACGTTGTACAAATGATTCCACCTTCAGACACTTGGCTCGCGCTACAGTAGCTGGTATTTCCTTTTCAGTCTGGGTCCAAACTCCAAATTCGCAGGAAATTACAAAACATTTTAATTATTAGAAATTATCGAAACATTTACAGGCTTTTATAGACGTTTCCTTTTCTCCCTCTTTTTAGGTGGGAGGAATTAAGGATAAAGTGCTGGCAGCTCACCGTGCAGGTCTCAAGAGGCTCATCCTCCCCAAACGCAACGAGAAGGATCTGGAAGAGATTCCGGCTCATATCCGTGCCGAGCTGGACTTTGTTTTAACCAGCACTTTGGACCAGGTCCTCAACGCTGCTTTCGATGGTGGATTCCCCACTGCCAATATCACACACCCACAGATTAGCAGCAAGCTCTGAAACGACTAATTCTCCTACTCGAGTCTACAGCTGTTTCTGATCAAATACCTTCTGCACATAGAATTTGCCATTACAGCACAATAAAACTATTATTGGAACAGAAACCTTCATGTTAGCTTAGTAATAGTAATAGTCCACTAGTACAAACTACACTGTAGATCCACTTCATCATAATAACCTTATATTTACTGTAACCGCTGGGGGAGGATTTTGTGGCATCATCTGGGTGGAAGGCACGTCGGAATCCATCCTCACAGTTCATATATCAGTCAAACATTTTTAAAGTCAAGATCCAGGAGATGTACGGGCTGTTTGCCTAAGAATGAGAAGAATGGAGTGATGTGTCAGATGCTTTGGCCTTCATAACCATCGGACCTAAACAGAGTCGATTTAAAATAAGTTAGACT
Source organism: Ammoglanis amapaensis (assembly GCA_028566735.1). NCBI lineage: Eukaryota > Metazoa > Chordata > Actinopteri > Siluriformes > Trichomycteridae > Ammoglanis > Ammoglanis amapaensis. Next base: position 6,512,573 of record JAOUQU010000028.1, read on the forward strand.
GCAGAGTGAATGTGAAGCAGTCAACGTGTGCTCAGCATCGCTGGGAACTCCTTTTGGGCAATTCATGTGGCTCCTCATGAAATTCCTACAACTTTCAGTAATGTTATGTCAAGTTTTTCTAATGTTATGAGCAAACGTTGTCACTGCAATGTTTGTAGAACGTTTTTATCAATGTTCTTACCTTGATAAACTTGTAACAATGTTAGTCGGAAAGGTTTGTTTAGTGTAACATTATGTGAACGTTCTTCTAACCTTTGTAACCTGAAGATTAAAGAAAATAGGCAGAATAACATTGAAGGTTCTAAGTTCTAATAAAACAGGCAGAATAACATTGAAGGTTCTAAGTTCTAATAAAACAAACAGCTACATTTGAACATTTAGTGGAAATCGTTTAAAATAAAGTTTAAGAAAAATGTTTTTCATAATGTTAAGAAACTTTGTTTAGATGACTTACCAGCTAACAAAATGACGTTTTAATAAAGGCAACACTCTCACAGCGACATTACGACGACTTTAAGAAAGTAACATTAAGAAACCAAACTTCTGAAGTTAAAGTTACAACAGAAACTGAACTGTGACTTACTGACTCGTGTTTAGTTATTAGTTCTGTTTTGGGAAGCAGTTTGTCAGTAATCACAAATTCACCATAGTTGCTATAATGAGGCGCTGTTGCTAAATAGATCTGAGCATCAACTATCCGCTTCCGGCCAGAATAGTGCTTCAGATATCCGGTAATTTCTGGTAATTTCCAGATGGGATCTTCCAGCAAGAGAATGCAAACTACTAAAATAATTATGAAAAAGATAGATTTATTTAATGGCAAAATAGAACAAAACGAACATTAAAAACAAAATAAAAACAGATCGGGAGTACAACGTATCCACAACGCTGTTTGGCGTTTGTTTTACCCAATCCTCACGAGAACAAAAAGACACACAAACAACAAAAATTCTGGACTTACAAAAAGAACAAAAGACAAGTCTTCTGAACAACAACAACACTATATACAAACACTGAAGATTAGCCACAATGTTACACCAGCCGTTTTCATTCCTTTTTAGGTTCATAACAAAATGATAACGAGAAATCCAGAACGATGGTATAAAAAAATTAACAAAATAAAAAAACACACCTCCATTCGTAGTCCTTTGTCTCTTGAACATAGTTTCCGGGCTTCTGAGAATCATGTTCGAGTAGTTTGAATTATTAGGACTTATAATTCACAGGCTGCTCTTTGGTTTGAGCACCTGGTTGGAAAAGCTGGTCGGCTTTTGGGGCAAAAGCTGAACATGTCCTATCCTACATTAGACTGCACATAAGGTGCATAATTTCAGACGATGAGGCATCTTCAGTATCCTTCCGGAGAGAAAGGGAGGGAACAAGAGGACATGAGGATGAATAAAACACAAAATATTATAAAAAATGTTAGTGTTTTCCATTGAACTAAAAATGCAAATGTGCCAGGAAATTGAATTAACGACACTGACTAGGAGAGAACTGACAATTTAACCGTTTGATCATGAATCCCCACCCCAACCCCAGGCGTGCTATCCTATTGCGCCGATCCTTCAACCATTTTTTATACACAAATGCTGCAAGTGCGCTTCGAGAGTCTGCTTCACAAGACTCTTTACCGTCTCAATCTCAAATACATTAGTTTATTATTTAATTTATTAGAATATGGTAGCGTAAAATTGAAAAAGAAAACAAATGGGCGGGGCGGGTGTTCGAGTTACTAGGCGTGCTGAGCGCCGATAAATGCCAGGTTCTCTATGTGTGAGACGTCCAGCAGCGAGAGGGTCTTTCAGTCGGACACCCCCAAATGAAAGCTCATGGTTCTGAAATGTGTGTGTGTGTGTATATGAGGATGAATGGATATTACTGTCTCAGCACATTGATATAGTGACATTAATGCCTAGGTTTCCATTCTCAGCAAAGAGCTGGGCGATGGAGGTGTCGAACACCAGACAGTCACTGTTCATGATGGCGGTGGCGATGCCCTCGTGGATGGACCGGGGCGTGGCCTCCCAGGTGAGGCGGCGCCGGTGGCCGTTCAGCTCGAGCCTGTAGGCGAAGTTTTCGGCTTGCTTGCGCGTGCCGATCAGCTGCACGATGGCGAAGAACTGCTGGTGTCCGTCGTACTTCTCCTGCTTCTCTAGCACCAGCATGAAATGGAAGCCGAAGCAGGACTGCATCATGACCCAGTCTACGGCACCCGGGAGATTGATGTCCGTGGCCAGGAAGACTATGTCTTCGCCCTGGAGCGTGGTGATGGACTTGTGCTGGTGCAGGAGGTGTGGCATGACTGCGTCCAGCGAGCCCTGCCACTTGCATGAGGCGCCCGGACACGGGCACGAGTACGGCCGAAACTCACACAACTCCTCGTGCTCTGCCTTGTCCGTGTGTGGCAGTGTGACCTCACAGCCCGACGAGGCATACTTGCACGGAAACAGGACAGAGTTGGCCACCTTCTCCATTGCCAGATTGCGGATGGAGCCCAGTGGGCCACGGCACGTTGGGCAGCAGGTCAGCTTGGGTCGACAGTTGCTGCATACCAGGTGACCGCTCTGGCACTGGAGGATGGGGGGCAGTACGTAATCGAAGCATACTGGGCACTCGAACAGGCTGGCCAGGTCGCTGTTGGAGGCGGTGGTGCCCGTCAGTGGCTGGGACACGCGCTGGGAAGGGGCGCACTTGGAGGTTCCTGTGGGCAGCGCGGTGGCGGTCTGGCGACTCATTTCTTAAAAGGAAAAAAACGAGAACAAAAGTGTTACACAACAAATGCAAAACAAGACTTTTGACTTTTAATGAAGCACCACAAAACTAATAATAACCCAAATTAACCCAAACCCAAGATGTTCTGTGAACAGGGAGAGGGGAGAGTAATTAAATCAAAAGTTGGCGGGTTCAAGCTCAAAAGTGGATATAAGGCAATAAATATTAAAAGCGAATTGACATCACAGTCACGTGCCATTGTGGAACACCTTTGGGGTGAACTGGAATCTTAAGTTTACTTGATTATTTAAATTTAGTTTTAGATGAACTGCCAGATCCTTTCACCCTCCAAGATCTGTTGAATGCCTTCCCAGAAGTTATGGAAGAAAGAACGGGGGGTGAGCGCAGAGTTATGAAATCCGATCTCCAACGAGTCCATCTATTTCTGGCCCGGTCACAATTTCCACACTTTTCTGAAAGGCAGACGTGAGTGCACCGGATCAGGGGCGGCTTCCAGGGCGCATGTCTGTAGAAAGCATGTTGCTATGACGACGGGCTTGCGGGGAGAGGCGAGCGTTGGGATTGGAGGCTGAGATCACAGCTGGATTATTCTCTGCTGCATGACTGACTGGGTGTGAGCTGGTATTCAAGCTGGCCACCTACATTTAAGCGATGTAGAAAAAACCTCCAACCTACCTTTCCTAATGTCGACTGGAATTATGGGTAAATCTGTTAGTCTGGTCATAACATCCTACAGAAGCTCTCGTGGGTGTATCTGTTGGACGGTAATAAACTAGCGACAGGGTCATGGTCGGCCGGGGCTTGTTGATGCTACGCGACTGCAGAAGTACAGACTACTGAAGAAATTAATGCAGGATCTAATGGAAGAGGGCATGAGGGAGGGAAGATTTAATCAATTACTGGATCTCCAATTTCCACAGACAGTCCGGAAATACAGTCAGGTTAACTGGAGACACTTAATTTGTTCTATAGGTACCATGGCACTAGAAGGCACAAGCAAGTGTCCAGTAGTGCCAGTCCCAAGCCTGGATACACATGGAGGATTGTGTTAGGAAAAGTATCTGCTGTAAAAATGCTACCCTATGCCAATCAAACAAAAAAAGAACGTTTTTCTATGTGCACTGAAACTAAATATGTATAATAATGTCTAAGTGCAAAGTTCAAACCTATTATTATTATGAGAGACCGGGTCCTACAGAACAACTAAAATCATGGTATGGTTTAAGTGCGAGGGGGGAGGGGGGGGCGTTGGATAGTTAGCCGGGTGTGCACGCAGAGCTTTATCAAGGCAGATATGTTTACAAGCTGTCTGGGAGTCTGTATGTATTTATATACCTTTGACTGAGCGGTTCTAATACAACAGCCGCCGCCAAAATTAGCACGGTGGGAACAAGTTACCCGACAAACATCCAACCAAAGGTGTAGTTTAGCTGGAAGTGCAGGAACCCTTTTTTTGCTGGGACCTACAGTACCAGTCAAAAGTTGTTGGGATTAATTTGCATTTTCCGTAATTCCAAAAGACTGGGAAAGAAACACAAATCAAAACATATGACATTTTACATAATTCTTGCTTTGATGAGAGGGCAGTGAAAACACACTAGAGAGCAGAAGTGAGCACACTGGCCCTGTGTAGTGGGCAGCACAAGCCATGGCATCCAGGGAGCAGTCAGGGGTTAGGCGCTTTGCTCGAAGGATTTTGCTTTCGACTCTATTCGAACAGACAACCATCTGATCTCTGTGTGCATTTTCTCCAGGAGCTTAAGTCTGTAGCTCTTTGGACCTACAGTCCAAGTCATTTAATTGTTCGATATTAAAGACCTGAACAAATGAATCTAAAGTATGTAAAACGGGGTCATTTCAATCACAACACACAAAAATAATACCAATAATAACAAAAAACCAACATTGATGTGTTTACCGTATTGGCCCGAGTATAAGCCGCATCCTTAATTTTGAGAGGGATTCAGTAAAAATATAAAAACTGAGAGAATAAAACTTGATCTAGTATTTTTTTCTCTTTGTACTGGTGTGGTGGATACTGGGCTCAAAGCTCACGGCAATTGTAGCTAGATGGCGCAAGGCGTCGCTTCCAGAACTTTGGTATGAGGTGGGCGGTGCCGGGGGCGCCCTCGGTAAGAACGG
>JAOUQU010000028.1:6680081-6695046 GCA_028566735.1 Ammoglanis amapaensis
GGCAACTTTAAACAAATGAGTCTTAAGTTTGATTTTAAATTGTGGCAGTGAATCCATGTTGCGAAGATCAGCTGGGAAATTATAAATGTTTAGTAAAAAATATTTTGTTTGTCTTGATTTTGGTTGTCAGTTTCCCTTCCCATTGTCATGTATAAGTGTATCCAGGTGTGTTTGGGCTTACAGAGCATCGAAACCCACATCTGGATCAGGCCAATCGTCCCTCCCCCCAGATGTGCTCTGACTTTGCAGCAGCTCTTATTGTATTTTTGTATTTTTGTTTTTTGATGAACATTTGAAGGTAGGGCAGGGGATCAGCTGTGTGTCAGGTGTTTGCATCTGCACAGACAGATGTTATTTGGATTATTGTTAGAGTGGGAGGACGGATGAAAAGACAAAGGGAAATAACCACAGTGTTAAAAACAATTCAGACGTGACGATCGGAGAGGAAACGAGGCATACGGGCAAGGTGCATGAACACTTGGCCCCCCGGATTGGCTTTTCCATCTGGCCCGGGTTTGCATGAGCATCTGGACTTGTGTGTGTGTTGGCATGTGCTTGTGTGTGTGTGTGTGTGGGCGTGTGTACGTGTGTACGTCCGTATCTCGTAGTGTAAAATTAAGCGCCTTACTAAGTATACGTCCCATCTCTGTACATACACTGTTGAGTCCCATTATTATGACCATGCGGCATGTCACATGACCCATATTAGACCTAATTGAGCATCTGTCCGACCACCTCTATGACTGGGCCCGCTCTGTGAGATGCACTGTGGTCAGCATGGCTCCAGATACCCATGATGACCCACCAGGACGTGACGGGTGATGATCCCGACTTGTCCGTGCTGTACACATGCTGTAGCTGCTGGTAATTCAGCAAAGAATCGATACGAATCGATTCATTCGAATGATGAATCATTTTCACTTTGAACAGCAGGGGGCGCTTTTAATCACAAAACATGAATCTAGTATTTTTAGTCAATATGATTAGGTCTGGGTTTTTGTCTGTCTGTCATACTGTCTGTCAGTTTTTTGGTCATTTCTTTTTTCATACATTGAATGTGTGTGTGTGTGTGTGTGTGTGTGTGTGTGTGTGTGTGTGTGTGTGTGTGTGTGTGTGTGTTATGTATCTGTCTTTCTGTCCATATGCATGTCTGTCTGTCTTTTGTTTCATTCTTATTTTTATTAACTATGTCTGTGTCTAGCTTTCTGTCTGTCTTCCTGTCTGTCGTTCTGTTCCTCTTCCTGTCTCTGTCATGTCTTTCATTTTATGTCCAGATCTGTCTGTCTTCCTGTCTGTCTGTTAGTCCTTCTGTCATTTTTTCCCATGTGCTATATCTGTCTATCTCTGTCTGATTGTCTGTCTGTCATTTATCTAACAGATCCACACCCAGTCTATCCATCTATCCATAACTGTCTGTCTGTCTGTTCACTCATCCATCCATTTCTCTAACTGTTCATCTGGCTAACATTTCTATCAGACTAATCTTGTCTGTCTCTATCCGTCTGTCTTTCTGTCATTCTGCCTGTCTCTCTGTTGTGAGGCTTTTAATCACAAACCATGAATCCAGTATTTTTGGTCTAGTTTGCAAACTTCATGGGAAATAAAAGAATGTTTATTGTTTAGATAAATAAAAGATGAGCACAATAGTAAACAGAATCTTGGTTAAGTTAATAACAAATATTATACTTGTAAGCAATGTGCAGTGTTGTAATCGTACGACAGAGCCAAGCGTTAAATCCCCTAGTGGTCATGTATGATGCCGTACTCACACTGACCCTGATGGGGATGAAGCAGGTACCAGCGATAATAAAGATAATGAATTATGTAATAGCCGAGACAAGAAAAGTTACAACATGCCGCAGTGAGCTTTGATTTAGTCATAAAGACAGACACTCCAGGGAATAAAGCCCCTTAACATCCTTATACTGGCTCGAAGGGGGGTGTGTGTTGGGGGGGGGGGGTGTTGGGGGGGATGATAAAGAGAGGAACAAACACACACAAGTAAAAATAAAAAATGCTCCTTTAAACAGGATCGCTGACACGCTTGCTTTTGTTGTGAATGTGTACGCATTAATATTGATTTTGTTTTGCACCCAGGCTCTTTGAACGTTGGGTTTGGTGTCGCTCCCTTAAGGTGGAGGCCTCCCCCTTAAACAGCTCCATCATTCTGTGTTGTCTTTAATAACCCCGGTGTTTGACACTCAGATTTTAATACTGATATGGATTTTTTCTTTGTAACCTTCAAACGGTATAAAAAGTGTGGAGCAGAAATGTCAGTGTTAGGAAAGAGCTGTCTGTCTGTCTGTCTGTCTGTTGATCAGTATATATAATATATCTAAATGTTTCTGTTTTTATTTATCGATCTATCTGTTTGTCTATCTGCCTCCTTAATCTGTGGTCTAATCTGTCTGTGTGTCTGTCCCTATTTATCTGGTCTGTCTGTTTTTCTGTTATTTCTTTTTTCATGTATCTTTTTGATTTGTCTGTTTCTCGCTATCTGTTCGTCTGTCTGTCTTTTAGTCTATCTGTATGTCTGTCTGTCTATCTATTTATCGTCTCTGCCTGTCTGTTTGTCTAATCATTCTATCTGTATATGTGTCTGTTTTTATGTCCTCTGCCTGTCTCTTTATCAGTTTGTCTTTCATTACTTTCTGATATGTCTAATGTGTGTATGGCTCTGTATCTATCTATGTCTGTCTGTCTCTCATTAATTTATCTATCTATCTCTGTCTGTCTGTCTTGCTTTCATTCTTTCTGTCCTTCTGTCTGTCTTTTATCTCTGCCTATTTTGTTCTGAGATGTGTAATAGGTCTGTGTCTGTTTTTCTATCTATCTGTCTGTCTGACTGTTTGTCTAATCAATATATCTGTATATGTGTCTGTTTTTATGTCCTCTGCCTGTCTCTTTATCAGTTTGTCTTTTATTATTTTCTAATATGTCTAATGTGTGTCCATCTTCCTGTCTGTCTGACTCTGTATCTATCTATGTCTGTCTGTCTCTCATTTATTTATCTATCTATCTATCTATCTGTACGTCAATCTGTTTGTCTGTCTGTATATCTATCTGTCTGTCTATCTATGTGTGTCTGTGTTGTCTGTCTCTGTAAGTCTTTCTGCATCAGGTTGCTTGTCTGTCTGTCTGTCTGTCTGTCTTTCCATCCATCTGTCTGTCTTTGTCTGTCTGCTTATTGCCAGAAAGGAAAGGGAGACGTTTATATAAATAACTAGAAAGAAACGTTTCATGTGGCTTTTCTAAACCATAAAACAGAATTTAAAAACGATCAGAAACATGATTACAATCTGAGTTCTGATTGGTCGGAAGTGTTTTTACTTCTCGGCTTTCACCACCAGGAACGAGCTGATCTTTTTATTTTAGTTTTTTGTTCATGCTTGCCCATTGCCACCTTAAAAAGCACCTCAGTTATCCCAGCAAACCTCGGAACGCATGTATATTTCATTCCGCCCTTGAATGCATCATTTATTGCTTTGTTTGTATTTCAGCCACAGCGATTGCGGAGAGCTTGTGAGTTCTATGGGGTGGGATTTTGAGTAACCATGGAAACATTAAAATGACCCAAGCAAGGGTGCAAAGTTAAAACGTCGAGGTACGACGGTATGATGGGAGATGTATGCTCGCCAGGCCTGATACCGTGAGCGCCTGAAGTGTTTGGGCATCCTACGGCAAAAGGGACCCGCTCGGTTGTTCCCTTTTCCCTAATCTGGAGATAGGAACCGTTCTATTAAGAGACATCAAAGGCGCTGTTCTACACGGGGGATAGGAGAAGCATTAGAGACGCCCGGCTCACGGTGAGAGCTTTGTGAGGAGAATTAATAAATACCTCTGTGATGCAAAACCATCCAGACCAGCCACGATTGTGGCTAAAGTTCTGCCTCGTTTCTTCTCCTCATAAATGTTTCTGACTCATAAATACGTTTCTCAGAATCTGTTTCCAGCGTGACAACATAAGTAGTCCTAAAATGGTCACCACCACCCCCCCCCCTCTCTTACAGAGAACTATTGTTTTGCTTTTCTGCTTGACTTGATCACACAGAGCTTTGAGCTTTGACTGTATGGCTGACGAAGTCCTTCTGATAAAGGTTCGGAAACACGGGGGGGGGGGGGAATAGTGACAAATTCATAGCTGTCGACTTAAAGTCACCGTGACAGTATGGGGTAGCTGAGAAAGTCTGGAGTTGAATCGTGTTGCCATGCTGTGGCGAGAGCTGTGCCAGTTCGTGCTTGAAAACCATTCAAAGTAGTCAAATGAATACGATTCTGTTAGCTTGTATGAGCAGAATTGACGTTGGCGTTGGCTCGGGCTTCTGAACCGATGGCGTTTGGACACGGTTTAGGGATAACGTGTTGATCAGGGTGTGTCTGTCCAAACTTATCTTGTCTATCATTTATAATAGTGTCATTGGCTAGTCTATAAATGTCCAAATGTCCAACACTATACAGTGTTATGGAAAGTTGTTCTTGTAAAAAGCACCCATTTAAGCACCCCACCCATTTTCTTTTGGCTTGAAGGTTATACGAAGGTTGTGACAGGAAGGGCGTCTGGCGTAAGAACCCAAGCCAAATCGACAGGGCAATCTAATGTGATGAGTCGATCTTAAAGATGAAACAAAGGGGATTGGTTCAAGACCCCCCCCTATAAAAAAGAGTTCCATCCAATTAGCACTTTGACTTATAGATTGGCTTGCTTTGGACGTAGATGGCCATCATTTTGCCAATGTGTTGGTATGTGTGTGTGTGTGTGTGTGTGTGTGTGTGTGTGTGTGTGTGTGTGTGTGGTGTCAGAATACAGGCCAGGAACAGGGGAGCAATACAATATTAAGAAGGTGGACATAATGTTATGCCCGGTTGGTGTGTAGCTGTATGCTATTCTGTCCACTGCGGAGGGCCAGAGGTAGATCACAGCTGGGCGCAGGGCAGGACGGGGACACGGCAAGGTCATCCCTACACATACAAACTCACACAGAGCCCTTTTACTGCCAGAATCACCCCCCCCCCCCTCATACCAACAGGACAAGACTTTTACTTTTTAAAAACGCATTCATCGTTTCTAAGCAAGTGTTTCAATATCGCAGCATTGTCTTACATTTACATCTGCATCGTACATCTCTCTCCGTCTCACTCTCTGGAGATACAAATGGACACATTTGCAGGTTAACTCGAACAGCTGGAGGTGCATTATTAGCATCGTACTGCTGCCTCATACACACATTTCCTGTTTTTTTCATCCTTTCTTGGCATGTGGATCGTGGAAGACAGAATAGAAGCAAAGTCGAGCAGCGTATCATACAGGTAGCATACAGGAGCTCTTCTTGAGTCAAAGGATGATACACAACGATACAGAATTGACAATAATTGGGTCGATTTGGGCGTTCACACGTTATTACATTATTGTGTGTGAAGAATTAAACCCCCGGGATACGGCGTGTCTGCGTGGGTCGGCAGGACGACGGACTATTGTACGGGAATGCTTCATTTGTTTTTTTTTGGAGTCGGTACACCACGGTAGATCCACCACGGTACATCCAGGAGGACAGGATTTAGACGCACACGTGTGCATTTCCACATAAATAATACAAATGAACCCGCTGATCGTAAACGTTCCGCTTTTTTTCGCAGGGCCGGGCTGTCCCCTCTTTATGGTTCTGCGGTGTGTGTTTGCGAGTATTTGTCAGTTGTCGGTTTTACTGATTTTCAATGCAGTTTTGTCCTCTGGCTGCTATTAAGCTTCCAAGCAGCCTATCATGCTTTCTGTAGGTTGTGTGTCAGGCGCTAGTGTGTGTTTGTGTGAGGATGGGAGACATGCTGCTCGGGTAGCGCTAAGCACCAGGCCTCAGATTCAATAAGACTCCGCGTGGACCGGGCTCGGCCAGCAACGCTGGCCAGCACGCACACAGCTGACCACTGACGAGTGCCATAATTACCCTCCCTACTGCAATTAGCAATCTGGGTTTGTGTGCTTGTTGCGGAGAAAGAGTGAGACAGACCAGGAGCTCACCCATTAAAAGTTTGGAGTTGGCGATGGACTTTCGGGACCTTGCAATGGAGCTGCAATGGCACAGACTGACCAGAGACATTTAAGATCGTCCACTATTGGTGCTGACGGGTTTGTGGTTAGCCTATAAATGGCTTTGTTTGGGTTTGGGTGTGCATATTTAGCTATATACACCTTTTCTGGTCTTTTTCGTCTATGTATTGTTTGTCTTGAATCTTTTTTGGGTTATAAAGAAAACACTTTAGCCCCTGTTGCTTATCTTTAGGTAACAGATGTGCTCAATCGATACAGGACATTTGTTAGGACTGTTCTCGAATAGAGAATAGATTTTTTCGTCATTGGTTCGAGTGGTACGTCTATATATATGTGCATATATATGCATGTTATGTGTACCTAAATACAAACATGCTACCCACTAGAACGTTGATTAGCGGAAGACAACAATCTTTCCACTAATATTTAGCTCTAATGTGGAAAAGTTAGCCCGGTCTTGGCAAGGTCAGTGTGTTGTACTAATGCCCAGTACATTAGACTTTCTGCTTTTGGCTGATTTCTCTACAGCTTTGATTGCACTGGGCTGCGGGCCCCTGCCCACCTCTCCCCGTGCCATCTCTTTATCAGCATGTGTGCGTAGATATGTGTGGAAATGAGAGGCAGAACCGCCCGGCAGTTGATCTGGGCAACCAGCAGGAAGTCGTAGCCAGACCAGGCCGACCTGCAGGGGTTACGCTTCCACAGATGTACGCAGATTGGTGGAGCGCTGATAAAAAAAAGGGTGGCGTTATGAGTCGAAAGGGGAAGCGGGGGGATGGGGCGGCGATTCGGGCACCCCGTAAGTGGCACGTCGAGCGAAGCTCTACTTTGGCAGATGAATAAAAGCCAGGAAGGATGACTGTTAATTTGCTGGCAACTTTGAGCTACAGCTGGTCCTGCAGTGCTTTATGGGTAATGAAGTTCTCTGGAGGAGAACACTACAGTCTAACAAGGCTTAATCCGAGTTGCGAGTGCCAGTTGCTTTGTTACTGCTAATTAAGGTTGTAATTTTACTTCAAGCCCGGGATGTCTGAGACATAAAGGATCAAGGAAAACTCTGTACCTGTACAGCTGTTCACATCTGCCCAGGTCATGTGATTTATCACTGATAATAAACTTATCCTGCAGCATGTAGCTCTTGTTTTGAATGGATTGTAGCATTAAACACATGGTTTCATCCAAAGTGACTCGTATTTCTTACTGGATACGATTTGAGTGCTCGAGGGTTTGGGGTCTCGCTTAAGGGCCCAACTGTGACTATTTGGTGGCAGTTAAACTCCAGGTTGGGAAACATTCTGCTTACTAGTTCACCAACTTAACCACTGAGCTACAACAAGTCATTGAAACAACTCTTAAGAGTCCTGTTACCTTACACCGGATCTACTTAGATGATCTCATTTGTTTCTAACTTCTAATCTTAATAAAATAGAATATAAATCTTTACATGTTATTATACATTTACAGATGTAAAGAACTAAATTCTTTCTTTGCATATCCCAACTTGGTATGGAAAGAGGGGTCAGAGCGCAGGAAGTTAGAATCAGCCATCGTACGGCACTCCAGGACCGGACAGCGTCAAGGACAGGGTCTTGCTCTTGAATCTAACAGTGTCTATGTAGCAGAGCCTGGATTTGAATCCTCAATCTTCCACTAGAATGCCCAAAGCTCCATCAATTAAAGCTACACTGTCCCTCATTTTTGCTCGAAACATTTAATTTCAGCCAAAACATATTACATATTATAATTAATCATGACTAATGGGTATGTGTGACTATTTAGTTTAAATTTAACAATACAATACAATACTGTAATCTCCTGCCGAGGTTGGGGACATAACCCAGACTTTTACCTGTTCGGCAAATGAACGTAGTTTGCAAAAACCCAAACTGTCAGCATCAAGAACTTTATTTTTGTGAATTTAAAGGTGCCGGGACATGAGTGACACTTATCACATGTCATAATTAGCAAGGCCTGCAAGGTATCTGGACAAAAACAGTTATATCCTAGGGTTAATTTGACTGGCTTGTGAACCCTAATTATATTTTGTCAACATAACATGACAACATATAACTATAGCCAGAGAAGTTTCAGACTCACAGAGGTCAGAATGACTAATGACACATCAACAGTGGAATCAAACCCAAACTGTCACCTGTTGCTGAATGGAAATGAGAAGAGAGTCCACATTTGAGCCCTTGATCCACTTTAACCTTTAAAATAAACATAATTTATTTATCACTGTACCTGCCATCACGCCAAAATCGTCCGCCGTGCTGCACTACCAGAGCGGCCGAACTCATGGACGAGCGCAGAAAAGGAGAGACGAGCACACGACTTGGAACGAGACTTTGTTTGTTTGCTCGTGTGCATGAAGGTCGGGTTCTGCGGGTTGGAGGGATCCAGCTTCCCACTGTTATGTAATCTGATAGGAGATTCCAAGCTGGTCAGCTCCATATGCCGTCCGCCACTGCCAAAACTATCTGGAGCCCGAGACTCCGTCGTGTTTGGCAGCCGGAGAAAGCAAACTAGAGAAAGAGCATTTCGAAAATATTTGCTAGAGATAATGAGAAATGTGTGAATTGGACCAGCAGCCGAGAGAAGACGAGAGTCGGGAAGTGAATTCACTTCTTGTGGATTTTTAAGGTCGCTTATCTTTGGGATGTGTTGGGAAGAAATGAGTATTAAAACTAAAGGAAAATACGGTACCTAACCAGCAGGTTGTATTAGTGATGCGAAGACCCAGAGCCATGTGGTTAGAGCTTTTAGAGGTTACAAACTAGAACTAGTTTGAATCACAGTTCAGCGACTGTTGGGCCCTTGAGGAGAGCCCGTAACCCTTAAGCTTAATCGATTCCATGGGTTCCATTGGGGTTTGTTCACCCAGTAAAGTCATTGTTCTTCTGTATATGGGCAGCAGTTGCCCATTGGTTAGAGCTTTAAGTTTGAGGCCCTTAATACCCTTGGGTCCATGAACGCCATACAATGGTTGACCCTATACTTCGACTTCATCACCAATTGGACAGTGATTGCCCAGTGGTTAGATCTTCTAGTGACTACCAGCTAGAACTAGTTCGAATACCAGCTCTGCCATGCAGCCACCAGTGGGCCGAAGAAGGTCTGAGATATAAGAAGATTTGTATTGTCATGTTGACATATATACATCCTATTTCATGTATTGTAACAATATTAATGTTATGACATGATAAGTATGTCACACTCTACCCTCACATATCGTTTCCTATGTGGAATAATATGCTCGGAGAAGGTTGCATGAATGAGTACACAGTTTGTGTATGAGAAGGTTGCTCCTGGGATTGTTTCAGCACTGCGGTACTCTGTGTATTTATGTGTAAGTGCGGGAACAAAACACAGAAACAGAGTAAGTCGGTAGTAGTAGCTCTTAGGACCCCTCTAGCTCTGCAGTGTGTGCGTGTGTGCGTGTGTGTGTGCTCTGGTTTGGCCCACATTGCCACCCCCACCGGCACGGGTCAAGCTCAGCATGCTTCTGCTTCTCCCTGCTCTCTATCCTCGAGTTGCCATAGCAACACACCTTGAGCTCACCCCCTAGAGAAGCCTGGTTGCCTCCACCCCTCTTTTTTTTGCCCTGGCCCCCATCCCTTTTTCTTCTTCTTCTTCTACCCTCCCTCTTTTGACGTGCTCCCTCGTTCCCTCGCTCACCATCCGGCCCATCAATCTGAGGCCAGAGCTGCAGGGCCTTAGGGCCGGGCGAGTGGGGCCGAGCCCGGCGGGAGCCACTGCTCCCATCCACACAGCTCATTTATGTGCCAGAGCACACTATGGGGGGTGATGGGAAGAAAAGAGAAGCGAGGTTGAGGAAGTAATAACTGGTCTACGGGATGAGGAATATGTAAGATTGAAGAGGTTAGGGTGTGCAGATGTAGGCATGTCGGACAGAACTCATCCTGATTCCCGGTGGTCAATTACCTGAAGCACATGGACCGAGCTTTGGCCCTAGCCACTGTAGTCATGGTGCAGGATGATGGTCTGCCCTGTTAGTGGAATAACAAGCTGGAATGATACATAATTACTGCGACCCCACAATGCATCTCTTCACCCATCATAGCCTGTCTTTTCTGTCAGTCCAGGACTGCAATAATTGCACAATTATATAATATAGCTTTTACAAACCATTCATTTCTTTCGTGTTATTCACCTAACGGGTTGTTTCTTAGCATTCAAGTCATTAAACGTACCAGGAACCTTTTTTTAAAATGCAAGAACTCTTTCACAAACTGTGACGATTGGCAGGTCTACTGTACCCAGCTCGATCCAAGTAAGGCCACGAGAAAGAACGTTCTGACATTAAACTGATATTTATATTAATGTATTATTTAAGATTATTACTAGTATTATCATCATTACCTGGAAATTGTGCCACAAGAGTTGTTTTCCTACTAACGGGGTCCTGGGTTTGATTCTCAGTAACTGTGTTTTGGTTTTCTCTGCGCGCTTCGGTTTCCACTGACGGTCTAAAAACATGCTGGTTAACTGAAGATACGGAATTGTCCTGTTGGTACAAAGTACGTTGCCAGTAGGATGCCTAAACCGGTGCATAATGCCTAAACCCTGCATAAATAAGGGACGGTTGTGTCAGGAAAGGGAAACGATGCCAAATTAATGATGCAGTTCGGGAGTAGCCAAATGAGGAAGAAGGGAAGGGGGGACATTATTTAAATGTTGTTGGATTTTTTTGGGGGGAAGTCATTGGCATTTCCCAATCATTAGTATGAGATTAGAACCCAGAAGATGCTTTTTCCTAGCGTCTTTAATATGCACGTGAGTTTAGGTATAGAACGACTCCACGCTAGTACCACAGTCCATCCCTGAGCGTAGCCTGCTAGCTCTACTGATCAAATACGTGACTCCGTGAGATCCGACATGGGACTGGTTGATGGTAACTTGCCACTGTAATCACACACACACACACACCGGACTGGAATGCTTAGTGTTCCAGCAGAGGCTAAAAAAGAGATGATGGAGCATGTTGCTCAGTGCCTGATCAAACCACAGCTCGCACAGACACACCACAACACACGACCACATATACAGCCCCCCTAGCTACCATTACTTTTGGCCGGACAGTCCAATTATCCCTTTGTTTTCTGCTTTCCTTAGCAGAATTCCTTTCCTCTTGCCATACCCCCCTCGTTTCCCCAATGTTCCTCTTTGGTGTCATTGCGCACTCCTCCCTCCCTCTTGCTCGTTTGAAGCCTCTCACGGAGTCGCACCGTGGTTCGTATGAAATGTCCTCCCAAAGCCACCTGACACACTCTATCGAATCCTGAACTCTAGCATTCGTAATGCACTCTGTTCCAGGAGATACGGTGTTAGTCAAAAGTTTGGACACACCTTCTCGTTTAGTGTTTTTCTTTGATCGAAGTCTTTTCTGCATCGTGCACATGTGTAATCTATGGAAGGGCTTTTTGACCAAGGAATAGAGATAGTCATGGAATGGAAAGCAAAGCACAGTCGACAAGTGCTCAGCATCTCTGGGAACTTCTAGACTGTTGGAAAACTATTCTAGGTGGCTCCTCAGGAAGCTGATTTGGATGTGGGCTATTTGTAGAATCTAAAATGTAAAGCATGTTCTGGACTAACAGTTTTGTGTACTACATATTTCCAATTACACTGTCGAAAAAAAACAGTCTTGTTGCCAGATGTTTGACTGGTACTGGATATAATCTTCGTCTTCTTTCAGTCAGGATTAGAACATCCTTCGAGCCACCACTAGATTGGAATCATGGCAGGTGACGGTTTAGGAAGGCAGGGATTCTTCATTGATCGATTGACTTTATTAACCCTGCGCATGACCGGAGCTCAGAGGAATCCCGGATCATCTTGAAAGTTGGTCTACTAGGGGATCGGGGATGGGGAGATGGGAGTTGTGATGGAGCCCCGGCAGGCAGGCAGATCTCAGGCCTGTGTGGCGTACGAGCGATAAGAAGCCAGCAAAGATACCCAGCCAGGACCTGACGCCCACCTTTCATCCGTCCTGCTAGGACCGGGCATGGGGTCCCGTGATGTCACTCCGGCCGGCTTAAAATAGAGCCGGGGTGGGGGTGCTCTACCTACTGCACTTGGGGGGTGGGCAGGCAATTACCCGTTGAGATAAAGGACAGAATTTGGCAGAGGATGATGGGAAAAGATTGGAAGGGGATTGTACTGGTACTTGTGTTAGACAAATTCAGGAATGTAACGATTCAGAAAGAATCAATACCAATCGATGATTCAGTATGGGCACCGGTTATTATTTTTAACACACACAAATAATTTTTTTTTACACAAAATGAAATAACTTTTATTGTTTAGATAAATAAAACATTATAAATTACAGACTTGGGCATGGTTCATCACCTCTGTAATGCCCCCAAACACACGATGGTCAGGTTGAACCTGGTCTAGTATGCACCAAATTTGGAATAGTTAATAATATAAATTTTTCAATACTAAACAAATATCACATGGTCTTATAATGACTCCGCCCAACAGGAAGTCAGCCATTTTAATTTAAAAGCCTGACATCGAAACGTAAGACGCTTTTATTTTAAACATGGATCATCTAACCTCATAAAAGTCTACAGGTGTACTCATCCTTAGTTATTTATTTATCTGATACTATATCTCTATACAGCGCCACCTATGTTTCTACTGCTTGTTTTACGCCTCTGACATACTCGAAAACCTCTGAAAATTGGCACAGGTTTTATTTTGTTGACACACTTTAAAAATAATTGGACCGTATTGCATGTCTGAGAAGTGGACTCTATAGCGCCCCCAACCGTTTCTGCGATTGTTTTAACCATAATTGCTTCAAACTTTCGTCAATGCTCTTGAATTCTGATGGTATACCTATCATCACGATCGTCATCCTCCTCCTTTAACTTTTCTTTCATCACCGCGGTCCCACCATTGTGTGTGTAACCTGTTGTATTATGTGCTCTTTGCTTACAGAGGAAGGCATCAATCATGAGTGCAAGCTGTGTAACCAGATGTTTGACTCTCCGGCCAAGCTCCTATGCCACCTGATCGAGCACAGTTTCGAGGGCATGGGCGGCACCTTCAAGTGCCCCGTCTGCTTCACAGGTAAGGGGGGGAATTACCCAGGGTGCTAAGGGCACAGGGTCAGGGACGAAGAAGATACACCTCTAGATGGGACATGTCTAGACACGATTGTGTGTTACACACATATACGTTAATTACCTAGCCGTCATTTAGAATGCCTGGCCGTTTATCCGGACGTGTTTAATTGCGCTCGTTCGTGTTGGGTAATGATGCGTTATAACACACGCGTGCTTAGGTCTGTGTGCACTGAAAATGTAACTGCTCTGCATCACATGCTCTCCTGCACATGTACTTTATGGCAGCTCCCGATCGGGGTTAATTAAACGCAAAAGTGTTTGTTTATCATCTCTGTCTTTCTGCATTCTCAGTGACTGAATGATTTTGTCATTTTAATTGTTATTGTGTTAACAGTAACAGTTAAACAGACACAATATACTCTTAGTCGGTTGAAGATTGTCCCTGGTGGTTGGGCTTTGGAACATTGTCTATTCCAAGGTCAAATTCTTTAAACTGACAGCAACCAAATATTTAATTGCATCATGTACAACTCTAGTCTTGGTCTCTTAATAATCTCATCAACGTTCATCTCTTTGTCCGACAAGTCCTTAGTGAGTTTTATGAATAAAGCTACAGTTCGAATACATTTGACTTTATATCTCACTGCGAAGATATTTCTCTACAGACATAATTCTGAAAGAAAATATTATGACAGGTTCTGTGTGGAAGAAGAGGATAGATAATAAAGGTCAAAACGAAGGAGTCAGGGTGTTTCGGTCAGTCCAGCTCTCCTGCTGCGTTCACCATGAAGTTAATGAGAACTGACCTCCCTGTTGAGATGCCTGGTGGGAATTCAGGCCTCCTGGGCAGACTTGTACCACTCCTGCCACCCCCGCTTAGCCTGCTGGAGTCAGGAAAGAAGTAGAGCAAGGAGAACCGTATTATTTTGAGAATTAACTTTATATTAGAGTGAATTCTGTATAGCAGGGGTTTGAGTTTAGCCTTTAGTATTGAGCCCAATCCATGCACTGAAACACTTTTGCTCACACTAGTGAACAGACATTAGGGGGCAGCGGTGAGCACACATGCTTGTAGCTGTAGGCAGCTCTACCCACGCTGCCCTGGAAGCAGGTAGGGGTTTGTGACCTTGCTCAAGGGCATTTTAGGCATGACCTTAGTATGAATGCCGAACAGAACGTTTTCGAGTGATTAAGGATTAAGGGCCTTACACAAGGGCCCAAAAACTGTGGGAGGTGAGACCTGAACCGGCGACAGTCTGATACATTTGATACATACAGACACGTCTTCTAGGATCTGAACTCCTGCCCATCATAGTGGACAGGATGACCATTAGGAAAAGCAGAATGTTTGTATTAAAGCCTTTCTGAAGGTCGGGTGTGTGTATTGTGCGGAGGTCAGAGAATAAAGGCCAGGTTTATAGAGACGCGAGGTAATCCGTTCGCTCTCTCCAGGGTAAAACCTTCGTTCTACATTTAGCTAAACTCCTCCTGGGTGTGCGTGTGGCCGGAGGTGTGTTGTGAAAGTCACTTTGAACTGCCTGTCAACTAACATTTGGGAATCAGAAATCATTATTTGAGGTTGTCAGCGTTATTGGATGGAGTTAAAGACCTGGGTGCTTAAATCTACCTCCTTTTGAGCTTCATGGGTGCAAAAAGAAATGTGCAGGTCTCTCTAGCCCAGGGGTCACCAACCTTTTTGAAGCTGCGGGCTACTTTTGGGGTACCAACTAATGCGGCGGGCGACCGTTTGATACACACTTGTGACGTCACAATAATAATTATATAATTAATTATAATTAATAATTATATATTGTAACGTCCA
>JAOUQU010000028.1:6862433-6880522 GCA_028566735.1 Ammoglanis amapaensis
TTAATAACAATAAAAAAACATTTCAAAAAGCAATAAACATGTTTGTTGTTAAGAATATACGTGCATTCATTCAACATCTTAGTAGCAAAATAATTGCGATTAATTTGCGATTAATTAATTACAAACCCTGGAGTCCCACCACTAATATATATATATACACACACACATATGAACATACAGTGTTACAGTAGATATGTAATCTTTCTTTAAAAAATAATTTAGATTCACGTGTAAGGGAATTTAATTAAAAAAATTAATGCACTATCATAAATGAAATATCTCGTGTGTGATAAACATAAACAAATGTTTATAAAATGACCGCAGTGTGCAGACAGTTTTAAAAACGAATTATTTAGCTTATAATATATGAACTAAACCACATACATTTTTGAATATACGATTTAAGTTCTTGGTCTGTCGACTGCTTACAGGTAGACCATGCTCTTGGCACAGGTGAATCGGAACACCCAGAGCATGGAGTACCAAAGTATCGATGGTGACCCGCAGCAAGTTACTCTTTGTCTGACTGAGGCTGTCACAGTTGGAGGTGAGCCAACTCGCTGAATTTTGCATAATCAATGGCCATCATCATCATCATGTCTATGACATTTGTTTTTGCTTTACAGACAGTGACCACATGGAGGCTCTCGACACTGTGAGCCTGCAAGCTGTGACACTGGTGGATGGCTCCACTGCGTACATCCAACACAGTCCTAAAGGTACAGAGACAAGAATAAATACATAAAAAAATTTGTTTTGAGTTAAAGGTTTGTAATAATAAGATGGGATGAAAATGGTGCAGCTAGGCTATAACCTATTTGTTTATCACATTATGTTGTCCACTAGTTAATATTCAGGGTAATTGTTTTGTCCGGCACGTACTCAGTAAGTTCGTGGCAGGTTGTCACTGGTTTCTAAAGCCATACTGGGGTCAGTTGTGATAGAAGTCACATTGTTTCTCTGGTAGAAAAGACAGCTCTCATTTATGGGTGTTTATCTTTGTACCTTTGTATCTTTGTTTTAACAAAACAGCTGTAAAATAAAGAAAGTAATCATAATAATGTGACATGACTGATTACTTGACCTGAGTTTCATCGAACTGAATTTTTCTTTAAAGAGAACAAGATAATGGAGGGCCAGGTGATTCAGTTGGAGGATGGATCTGCTGCCTATGTGCAACACTTGCCTATGACAAGATCAGGTACCTCTTATGAGCCAAAACAAAGCAAAAAAAATGTTTCCACAGTTTATAATAAAAAATATTTAGTGCCGGTGCCATCATGTTCAGAGTGAATATTGTGACTTGACTTTCCTAGGTGTTAATCATTACATCCCTAGGTGACTCAAACATATTGTACTTTACAGCTGGAGAAGGACTAAGGTTAGAGGACGGACAAACTGTGCAGCTGGAAGATGGAACAACTGCGTATATTCATACACCCAAAGGTATTTAGATCCCATTCATTGTTGTTTTGCAGTAAATGGAACCTACCAGTCATGATACCTTCATATGTTCTCAATGCACATTGCATAACACATGTTTGTATTTTTAAGATATGTATGATCAGGCTGGAATACAAGCTGTCCAGCTGGATGACGGAACCACAGCCTACATCCAGCACATGCCTCAGTCGAACACCATACTGGCCATTCAGGCTGATGGCACAGTGGCAGACCTGCAGGCAGAAGGGACCATTGACCCGGAGACCATCAGTGTTCTGGAACAATATTCTACCAAGGTTCATATACCTTTTTCCCCAACTCTGAAATCAAAGAAATGCACAGAATTCTAAATAAAGTAAAGCAATTTAACTCGGTTATATATTTTTTAGATGGAAGGTTCAGAATGCGGCACAGGTCTGATTGGTAGAGGTGATGCTGATGGCAGTGTACACATGCAGGTGCTGCCTTCTCTTTGATAGAATAGGTTTCTATTCACAATATTTTATGTAAGGTGTAAATCATCTTGGTAGTAGTCTGTCAGTTTTTTTTTTATCTGTCCGTCTGACTTTGTTGTTAGATTGTACTCCAGGGTCAGGAGAACAGATCTCCCAGAGTCCAACATATTGGAGAAAAGGCTTTCCGCTGTGAACATGAGGGCTGTGGAAAGCTCTATACCACAGCGCACCATTTAAAGGTAAAAAAAAATACCTGTTACTTAAGGTTTTACCTGGGAACTGTAGTTTTGAATTTAGAATACTTATTTCTCCTCTGAGTTTTTTTTTTTACACACAGTGGAATTAATCCTTCGCATTTATTCCAATCAGTGATACACTTTTACACACACTAGTGAATACACACTAGGGGGCAGCAGTGAGCACACGTGCCCAATCTGATGGGCAGCCCTAAGTTCTGCTCCCAGTTGCTTTGCAGAGCCTTGCTCATGACCCTTTCAGTCACTGATGTTTAGAATCAAACCGTCTGTTTGCATACAAATGTAATGTTACCCCAGATGAATAAATGTCCTACTATGTTACAGGGGTATATAGGGGTGTTTGTTTCATCCAGATTCATTTTCAGTGTTTAATATGTATCAGTGTAATAAGTATTTGACTCAACTTTTGTTTTGCATGCAAAGGTACATGAAAGATCACATACAGGCGATAAACCTTATCGATGTGATCATATGGGCTGCGGAAAGATGTTTGCTACAGGTACGCTTTTACATAATATGTATACTGTAGCTTAATACTTATTATTTTTACTTAAACTTTAATTTTGTTGTTTTTGAGTTTATGATTTGTTGTGTTCCCCACTGTTTAATGCTTCTTTTAAATTCTCCAGGTTATGGCCTCAAGAGTCATGTTCGTACACACACTGGGGAAAAGCCATACCGCTGTCAAGAGCTTAACTGCCATAAGTCTTTTAAGACATCTGGCGATCTGCAAAAACACACCCGAACACACACAGGTGTGTAGTATGTTATTAACATAACATTTACAGGTGATTTGGTAGGTGCAGTCATGTCGGGGTTTGAACAGTAAATCTTTTTACATGGTTGTGCTTGCAGGAGAGAAGCCTTTTAAATGCCCCTTTGAAGGTTGTGGGAGATCTTTCACCACTTCAAATATCCGTAAGGTTCACATCCGAACACACACTGGCGAGCGGCCATACTACTGCACTGAACCTAACTGCAGAAGAGCTTTCGCCAGTGCCACGAACTACAAAAACCACATGAGAATCCACACTGGTACTAATTTTTCTAACCAATAAACCTGAAATATTAAAGCCGAATCTGCTGGAAATTCTGTCTGTGAATCATATTAGCTAATGTTTAATGTTTAGCATTTCATTTTGGATTGTAACTGTAGGAGAGAAGCCGTATGTCTGCACTGTACCTGGCTGTGATAAACGTTTTACTGAATACTCCAGTCTCTACAAGCATCATGTGGTCCATACTCCTTGCAAGCCCTACAACTGCAACCACTGTGGCAAGACTTACAAGCAGATCTCCACATTAGCCATGCACAAACGCACAGCTCATAATGACACAGAGCCTATTGAGGAGGAGCAAGAAGGCTACTTTGAACCACCTGCAGGTCAGTGCACACACACAAGTTTATTTTAGTGGCCACATCTGAAAACACTGGTATTCACATGCAGTCTACTCACTTGTGCCTATGGGACTTTAAGAGTAGCAAACGTACAATCGGCATATGCATAAAAGATAAAGAGCATTTGTTGTGAGCATGATGTGAACATGTTGTAAATAATGTTTTATTGTTGTTCTAATGGTCACCCAGCATCTACTGGCATCATAAGAATTTGTAACACCTGAACAGGACTTAGTTCTAATACCACTGAGTTTTGCCTAACTTCGATTTCCCTTCATGAGGTTCATTCATTAAAAAATCAGTAGTCACGTTTTTACGGCAAGCATTTTTTTATACCAGAATTGACTTTTAAATGTCTTGTTAAGATGCTATTGATGACCCTGGGTTAGCGTTTACCCCTGCTGTGGAGGAGGAAGATGGTGGATCAGAGCATGTCTCATCAGGATCAGAGATGATGAGTCAACAACACATAGCACTCATATCTCATGATGGCACACAACAGGTAAGGAATTATTCCAGGAATGCGAAACAAAAATCTGCCAATCTGTTGCAGGGTACAGAGACACATGCGTGCACACACAAACAGTTCAGAATCTCTCAATAATTTAACTGCTTGTTTTTGGACGGTGGGAGGAAACCGAAATACTCGGAGGAAATCCACACACACGAGGAGATGCATCCTCCACATAGAAAGCCCCAGACTGCCTTACACAGGCATCGAACTTGGAACTTCTTGCTGTGAGGCAACAGTGCTAAGCACTAAGCCACTGTGCCACATACGTTTTTAATGATTTTGGATAATACAGTACACACTGTTCTATAAATAAGAGTTCAGGACTTCTGTTTGAGGCCAACACTGGTAACTTGGGGCCTAAACGAACAACCTGTGATAATAGTACTGTAGTATCTTCTACTACTGTGATAATGCTAAGAGATTGTTAAGTTTCTTAAAATGTGTTTGTTTCTGTTTAAATATTAACTGTGACAAATACATGTTGTGCTTTTTATAGAATTGTGTACATGATCTTTAATAATGTACTGTATATTTAGGTCTTATCTCAGGCAGATGTTCAAGCAATGAGTGGCACAATAACAATGGTAACGCAAGAAGGAACCACAATTACCATTCCTGCCCATGAAGCAATGTTATCTTCTGGAGAAGCTCATTCCCTCACTATGGTTTCAGCAGATGGTACAGAAGGACAGGTAAGAGGTTCTGTTGTGTATAACCCTTTACAGTACACAACAGTCATTATATTACATTATTAATTGTAGTTTTATCAGAATGTGTGCACAGGTGCTATTCACTTTTTTTTATTTGTTCGGATTTTTATTTGCATTCTAGGTGGCTATTGTGACACCTGATCTGTCCATGTACCAGACTGAGGAGGGTGAGCTGGTACAGGAGCATCAGCAGTCGGTGGTATCCACCAACTCGCATCCAGTTACTTTGCTGGCTACTTCCAACGGCACACACATTGCTGTGCAGGTACGTACGTTTAGTTAAGGTCTAACTATTAGAGTTTAGCAAATCTTGTTACAAACATCATAAGTTTAAATATTCGAAGGGGCTAATGTAATAATTTGTAGGCCAAAATCTAAGTTCTTTGTTTCGTGATCATAGTGTGTGGCCATGGGATGTGAATGAAGTGTTGTCGCTTCATGACTAGAAATGCCACAAGTTCTGTTTTATTGTTTAACATTTTACTGTTCAAAAGTAAATAAATTAGTACATAAGTGTGATAAATTTGAAAGCAACAAATTATGTTGGTGAGGGTTTATATGATTACATTAAATTATCATAAAACTATAATTTTTCACTGTCAATTTATATCTGAATAAATGGGCCCACTACTAATTTGTTGCATATGCTATCTATTCATCATCTAGTTTTACCACCGCTTAATTTTATTTAAAGGTCAAGATGGGACACACTGGGCAAAAACACTAAACACCTGAACAGGTCACTAGTCTGTTGCAGTGTAACACACACAGGGCAATTTCAGTATTTCCAATCAATCTGACTTCATGTTGTTGGACTGCGGGAGGAGAGCACAGACTTTACCCGGAATTGAATTCATGTAATTATTTGACAAAAATGGTTGCAAAAATGCCGTAGGTAGTAGGTACTTGTATAAAGTATCTTAAGTTTTCTACATTTTGTAGTTGAATTTAAGAAGGTAGATTAGATTATAGATTAGAAAACGTTTTCTCCAGTTAAAATTTGAATGTAATTCAAATGTATTTTAGCTCGGGGTTCACAATCTCTGTCATTTTTATTTTGTAGCTTAGCGATCAACCTTCACTAGAAGAGGCCATCAGAATAGCATCAAGAATACAACAAGGAGAAACACCAGGCCTGGATGATTAAAGCATGATCTTTAATGATGCATCTTATGTGAATTTGTGTTTGGCCATGTGTGCTTGCAGTGAACAACGGAGTCAAGTATCCAGAAAACGTTTGTAATCCTAGAATCCTGATTGCTCTGTTTCAAGAGGACTTGAGATATTTTTGTGCAGATTTATGTAAATAGGAATGTTTTCCAAAACTGGATTTTTGCTGTAAATATTTATTTGATTCTTCTATTGAATACTTGACTTTTTAGGCTCTTAATAAATGAAATGCAAGCACTTTTTAATTTGTCTACAATCAAAGGGCACATGGTGTGTGTGTGTGTGTGGGGGGGGGGGGGGTGTAAGTCTTCTAATTTTAGACCAGAAGTACCAAATCAAATTTAATCAAAGTTTATTTGTCACATACATAGTTATACACAGTACAACCGGCAGTGAAATACTCCATCCGAACACTCAAAATTATGGTTAACATGTTAAAAATAGGTTATAATGAAAACAATAATTGTACGCATAATTTAAACTACAATTAAGAAGTAAAAAAGTAGAAAAAGGTAAAAGAGGGTAATTTACAAAAATAGAATGAGCTATGTATAAATATATAAGGATAAAGTTACTGTTAAAGTGACTTAGTGACGATGAATGTCCAGGTATTTATAAAGTGTCCAGTCAGAAGGTTTGATATGCTGTCTGATCAAAACTATAAAAAATATATATTTTTAAAATCTTGTAACGTTAAACCTCAAAAGGTTTTATGTTGATTCTTGAAAGTAGGCCCATTTTGATTTGACAGCTTTGCATTGTATTATATAAATCATATGTATAATATATGATATTATACATATTGTGTATATATATATATATATATATATATATAAATCAATTTTTTAAATATTGTTTTTAATATGCAGTGGGTTTACTAAATTATTACTACAACCAAATCTTTTCATTTAATAGGGATGTACATGATACATTTCCATACAAAATAGAAATTAAAATGAAGATTTGAAAAGACAAACTTCTGTATAAGCATCGTTGGGGGTTGAGAATCGATTCTTTGGTTTAATTCATTTGATTTAAGAGTCGACTCTAGAACTCTAGACGCATCACAAAATTAATTTTTAGTTGTTTACTAATAGCAGGATAACGATTCACCATGATAAAGCGGAAGAAAGAGATGAAGAGAAAAACGACGGGGTGTCGTTTAAGTAAGAAACAATGGCGCCATTCATATGGTGTTATTCAGTAGTGAATGTCTTTCATCGACAAACACGCTTTTTTAATAAACGCTTTAATATAAACGATGTCGGTTTGTTTCATTCTGAAAACGAAGTACATTTTATACATGAATGAACTTTAAATCTCGAGTCTGTGTCGACTTGTTGAATCGAATCGAGTTGAAAGCGCTGCATTGGCGCCGATCGCTAAGCAGCCAGACGAGAAGGTTCCGCGATGACGTCGACGGTCTGGTCCGGCCCAGGTTTCAAACTTCAATCTCGACGCTGATTGGCTAACAGTGAATCATTTGACCAACGGTCGCGGGAAGGCTGAGAACACGCTTGTCGTAGTGGGAGGAGGTTCTTCTTTCAAACTAGTTTTGTAAACAAATTCATTTTATTGGGCGTAATTCTGATAGTTCGACGAATTTTATTGTTTTTTACGCTTGACATTTATGTTCCACGGTGTCTTTTAGTCAATATCTCGGTTCTACAGTTTGCGAGGTCTTATTTCATTTTGAGCACGGAGACGCTGGGGAGGAGAGGCCATTTTTTCTCTAAACCTGGTCGCTTCGATTCGTGTTGATAACGAGTGGATTTGTCGGTAAGTATCTTTTTTTTCTTAGACTCGTAAATACAGCTTTTTACAACTAGTCGCGCTGCCGAACTTCATAACCGAGTTATAAACTTCATCGAGTTGACAAAGGACTGTTATAATAGTTAGCCGAAGTTAGTGCGTGGAGTCACGTGGTACAGCTGGTCTGTTGATTCACAATGTTTTGCTTCAGATTAGCAGTTTGATGATTCGCCTGAGAGTTTGACAGATTAGATCGAGTCCTCCGGTCCAACCGATTTTAAGTTTAATCCCGGTCTTCTAAATGTTCGGGGTAGGTGATCTTACGGACAAGAAGATGAGTTTCGGCTGCCGGCGAAACACCTTCTCTCCGAATCTCCGGCCCATTCGACAGAAGCTCCAGTTTGCCAACAGTGATGGCGAGGAGGACAGTATGGAAGATCCCAACAGTAGTGCCGGGGCGGAATCTGGATTTACCGAGCTGGATTCTCCTTTATCGATGAGACGCAGCAGTACCGAGAAGAGACCGGAGGATCTGAACAGCAGCCCGATCGGCGGCACCAGAGAGGAGGACGAGGAGGACGATCTGGAGTCTTGGGACGAGGAAGGATTCGGTTCTCCGTCTCATCTAAACCTGAATCCGAGCTTTTTATTCAAGAATTCTCCTCGGAAAAGCCCCCGGAATGTTTCCTGTGACAGCTCACCAGAAAGGACTTGTCTCCCCGATAGTATGGACGGATCAAGCTCTCCGATTCCAGATTGTCCCGACACACCACCGCACAAAACGTTCCGAAAACTACGTCTGTTCGATACCCCGCACACCCCCAAGGTTTGTAATCTCGTTTAAACTTGGCTTCATATGACATCTGATCAGGTTATCTAGGCTGAAACGATATAGTTTGTATCGATCATCGACTAATCAATTTACTAATCATGCTCACCAATATTTAAACGTCTTAATTCATTTTGTACGGAATTAACACAATATAAACTTTTAAAAGCTAAAGCATTGCACAAATCAAGGCTCTGCAATGTACAAGTACATATTTATTATGATTAATCTGAATTAAAATATCTTGGTTAATCTAGCTTCTAAGTCTAAACCAGGACTTTAGTGTGTTTCTGTGATTCTTCTAAATATATATTAAAATAATTTCATCCACACACCACAATAACAAGGTAGAGTAAAGTGTGCATAATTTTCTAAACATGCATAGTACAAAAGAAAACCACAATTGTGTTCATTCCGTTCAATACATTTAATTGTTGTATTCTGAATTAATTACTATTTGTTTCTATGAACGATGGCTATGAATGTTTATGTAGTGCAGCGCATGAGCCCGATCAATTAAATAATAAATCCCCAAATATTGTTTGAGTAGGATGATTATGTGCAGCCCTGGATGGTGGTTAATATTAAATATGGTCCAACATTGTGCGAATATGAATATAAGTCCAATATGGTGGATTTTGTTCCTGTAAAGTGTGGAGTGCAGAATAAATTGATCGCTTGTTCGATCTTGGTGTGTAAGATCACTTGTGATATTGATGAACTGTGTTTTGCTTGGTAAACTACGTGAAAGGAACAGCAAGTTGGTTGTTAGTTGTCTCTGAAACTAGTCATGTGTGACCTAGTTTCTCACAGTGGGTTGTGTAATGAGATCTGTAATAAATCACTGATTCGACTGGGCAGTGAGACTTTGATTCTTGCACAACTTCATACTATCTTAGTCTATTTGTTTTGTTTATGTACTGATTGTGGTGTGGAATACGCAGTTAATGCTTTGCTTGTGATTTGTAGAGTTTGCTGTCGAGGGCGAGGAGTTCTTCAAGCAGACGAGTTGCACTCTTCAAGAATGTGGATTCCAAAGACAAGGCGAGTCTGGACGGAAGGCGAAACCAGACACCTCTGGTTAACATCAACCCCTTCACTCCAGATTCAATCGTTGTCCAGTCATCAACCCAACAAAGAAACAATAGAAAGCGCTCCCACTGGAATGAGTAAGTCATTGCCTAATAGTCCATGCCCTCTTATTGAGTTATGTTAGGTTCTTTTTGGTAATGAATAGTAATGATTACTTTAGATACAAATGGCAAACAATATAAACAACCAGTAAATGAATTTCCTTTTAATAAATGCTTCATAAAAACACATTATTTAATTAAATTAACGTCGTTTTATTTGCATTTTTGGGTTAAATTCTTCTAATAATGCTTCATGTTGACTATAATAAAGTCAATGGCTGGGTTTGCTTCTAGCGCCACGTGCTTTCTCGTGCTTCCCTGTCGCCCTCTAGTGTCGGATGTGAAAATAACTGCTTGTTTGGTGTTTTTGCAGCTTCAGTGGAGAGGACATGGAGGCCAGTGATCCTGAGATTGAAAATGAGATTCTTCCACCTTCGAAGGTATGCATTTCCAGACACATGCCTTATTGATATGTTTTTCTGTTCAGTCTGAAGATTATTGTCTGAACACTTGTGTATCGGTATGTTTCAATTGTTATAATTCTGTATATTTTCTGTTCAGAGAATCTCAATCATGGAAAACAACATGATGTCCAGATATACATCCGAGTTCCACGAGCTAGAGAAGATTGGATCAGGGCAGTTTGGATCAGTCTACAAATGTGTTAAAAGATTAGATGGCTGCATCTATGCAATCAAGCGCTCCAAGAAGCCACTTGCAGGATCTGTAGATGAGTAAGTTGTTTATTGTTGTAATATCTCAGATTGACTTTGTTTGACTAGAATTTGTTACTGTGATTGTCTAAGTTAATTCTTTTCCTGTAAACCACACCCACAGACAAAATGCACTCAGAGAGGTTTACGCACATGCAGTTCTTGGACAGCATCCTCACGTGGTGAGATATTTTTCTGCTTGGGCCGAGGATGACCACATGCTGATTCAGAATGAGTACTGCAACGGCGGTACCCTGTCAGATGTGATCGCTGAGAATTACCGATGCATGCACTTTCTGTCGGAGCTGGAGTTGAAGGACCTCTTGCTACAGGTCTCTCGGGGACTCAAGTACATTCATTCTACAGCGCTTGTCCATATGGACATAAAGCCAAGTGAGTATTTTGGTGCCCCCCTTCTTTAAATTACTAATGTCAAATATGCATAAGAGGGTGAATACATGTGTTTGACCTGATTATATGGTGCTAAATTTTTCCTTTTTGGCTGTTTGTTCAGGTAATATCTTTATTTCAAGAAAACCTGTGGTAGGAATTGAGGAGTTTGAAGATGATGATGATGGACCAAGCACGGATGTAATATACAAAATAGGTACAAAGAAATAGAAACAACACACGTTGTGTAGAATTAGATTTTTTTTTTAAACAGAGAAATTTAAAGTTTGTTTTTTAAATAGGTGATTTGGGTCATGTGACTCGAATGAACAATCCACAAGTTGAGGAGGGTGACAGTAGATATCTGGCTAATGAAGTCCTCCAGGAGGTAAACATCTTGCATATAGCTGATTAATACTTTGATGTATATATGGCTTGCTGTTGAGTCAAATTTGATTAACTATATGATTTAACCATGAATGGCTGTTTACATTAAGTACTTTGTTAATCTGATATTATTTTTTTGTTTTTAGGACTACAGTAAACTTGCAAAAGCAGACATCTTTGCTCTGGCTCTGACTGTTGTTAGTGCTTCAGGAGCTGAGCCATTGCCTAGTAATGGAGATAAATGGCATCAAATCCGGCAAGGAGTTTTACCCTCTATCCCTCAAGTGCTTTCTTTGGAGTTTTTAGGCTTGTTAAAGGTGCATAACTTTTTATACAACATTAAAGTAACTATATTGCTTTGTTTAACGGTAATATATCCAACTCCCAAAATATTTTCCCTTTTTTTCAGGCTATGATTCACCCTGACCCTGAACTACGGCCATCAACTTCGGATCTTATAAGACACCACGTTCTTCTGACGGCATCCAGAATGAGTGCCGATCAGCTACGTGTAGAACTGAACGCAGAGAAATTTAAGAATGCACTGCTCCAAAAGTAAGTTATAGACTTTTTTTTGGCTCCTTATTGCAACATCTTACAAGAGATTCTTATGCTTCCAATTATGGAATTTCTTTCCTGCATCCAAAACCAATTTTATTAACTTATCTTGTTTGTTTTAGGGAACTTAAAAAAGCTCAACTCGCCAAAGCTGCAGCAGAGGAGAGAGTTCTCTCCACCGACCGTGTTCTGACCCGTTCCACAATCCAGTCTAGTTCCAGAAGCTCCCGACTCATCGGAAAAAAGATGAACCGCTCTCTGAGCCTCACTATTTACTGAACTGTATATTGAATAAGACGTCTATATTGTGGACTTGACATGGATTGGTCCTAATACTGGCTGGACAGCTTGGGTTGGCCCATGACTGTTGGTGCTTATACTGTTTTGATGCGAGGAAGATGGTTTTAGGTTGAACAAATCATGCTTTCACAAAAGCTAAGAAACTCCGTTTGTATTGGACGGTGACTGATTTTTGCATGCTCTCCCCTTTTCTACTGGCCTTGTGGATTTTTAGTTTTACATATTTCATATGTACATTTTCTAAAAAACAACAACAACCATCTGTTTCTGGTTTGTTTAGTTGTTGTCCTAACTCATCTGCAGAGTTCATATTTCTACAAATAGGGGAGTAAGTCCCTATAAAGGCCGTTTTTGTAAATGTTCAAGACCTAAGACTTGTGCACCTTACTGCCTGTGAAAATGCCTTATGTTAAGCAATGAAGGTTGCTCTGATGCTTGTGTAGATTACCATAAAACTGAGCACTTTGGAGGCGATGGGGAACCTGTCAGAAAATCTGCTGCTATTCATGTTTGTCTATTTCCAATTGTCGTTGGAAGATTTCATTTAAACTTTTACATTTATTTTCGCCACCTGAATCATCAGCTTTTTTTTTGCTACCGAGTAACTTGGATCCACATTTTTAAAGATGTCACATAATTTTCTGAAATTTCATAAATGCAGTTTTTCATGTAGAAATGATCATGTGCGTTTGGTATTTAATTACGTTTAAAAAATGTTTTCACTCGCCTAAACTGGAAGCAAAAATACTTACCTTCATACCTTCCCATTTTCTAGCCGTTTGTAGCATTAAAACATGTTTTTAATGATCTGTTCTTTTCGGTATGCGTTAGTGTGCCATGTATAATTAGGGGACTGTTTTGTTTTCCCTTTTTTAATCTCGTAAACCCTAAAACATTCTTTGTATGTAAATATGTTCTTTTAATAAATTTTATTCCTTACTGTTAGTGCTCTTGTGTTCATTACATCATTTAATGAAGGCTTTTTATGTAGAGTTTGCATTTTCTTCTTGTCTGTGTGGGTTTCCTTCAGGTACTCTGGTTTCAAAGACCCCCCCCCTCCCCCACCACACACACACCCACACACACTGTAGTATAACCTGGTATACTGTGGAGTATCGAATGTATATTTAGTAATAATTATCAGTAAGTATTGATTGGTACCGGATTCAGCGCGAACGCTTTGACTTTATTATGACCAGAGCGCGCGCGCACGCGAGATCGAGCGCGCGCGCCCGCGCGAGGGGCGTCTGTAATAAAGAAGTGTATGTAGGTCAGTGTTGGGCAGCATCTCCGTCAGTTTGCTGTTATCGCTGCTCAATATGGGACTGAGGGAAGAACTTTTAAAAGCGATATGGCACGCCTTCACTTCGCTGGATGTGGACAAAAGTGGCAAAGTATCCAAATCTCAGTTAAAGGTACGAGTTTATCCAAACTTCGAGTCTCCTTTATACGTTTATTACGCCGACTTGTGGTCGGTCTTGTCGATGCAGCCTGACATTTTACTTCTTGTGCTGTCGAGTTTATTTATCTAATATTCACCGCAAAATGTTAGCACGGAATAATAATAACCTTTATTTTTTTTCAATTGTCAGACTAACTTTGGAACGTCGTAAGTGTCTAATTGTGTTTGCTTTGTGTTTGTGAGCTGTATTTAAGTGTTCTTGTTAATACTCAAATCAAGGGTGTGTATTTATTAATCATGTTTAACTATACACTAACTAAATATACTATATACGAACTATATACACAACTATTTACAACACTGTTGCAGGGTACACACATTTAACGTATCCAATGGACCAATGAACCTGACTTCATGTCATTGGACTGTGGGAGGAAACCCATACAGATATGGGGAGGACATCTAAACTTTACTCAGAAAGCCCTGGCTTGCCTTGTTGCTGTGAGACTAACCAGTGAGCCAATGTGCCATCCGAACTGATCATCTGATGTTAAAATGTTCAGATTGTCTCACATTAGAAGCTTCGAGAAACACATAAGCGACTCTTCCCAGTCTAGGGAACAATTAAAAATGTTTTTAAAACTGAACTACGTGGTCAGCTGTTTAAACTCAACAACGCTGAATCTACTATCAAGCATAGTGGTTGTTGTCACCAGACTATCACATCGGCCGTCAACCAGGACATGCATTTCAAAATGACACTAGTTTGGTGTGGTGGTCTGTTGTTCTACCCCAAACTGAAGAGTGTTTTTGGAAATCTCAGTCTTGCTATCATCGTGGTATGGTGGCCAGTCATCTGCAACCTGGCACCATCTCCTCCACGGGTAAATCATGCGATCTGGTCCATCTGTTAACCTTCCATTACTCTGGTGTCTAGTTCTGACATGTCTTGACCCATCACAGGTGCTTTTTATGATAGGTTGAAGTTTGCATTGGCACTTGAACTAGCCTGCAACTACACAGCCTCAAATACAATGTTTTAATGCATATATTATATGAATAAATGCAATATTTTAGCAATCACTAAACCTAAAATGATGTACAGTCTAAGCCACATTGGTATATGTGTTGTTATATTCCACATGTCTAAGACTTTAAGTCTGATTATAGCGATTACATTAAGTATGTCATCGGTGAACATACAGGTATAAATGCATTGCCCTTGTCATTATATTGACTTAACTTGACTTATTGTTTTGACGTTTTCAGGTGCTTTCCCACAGTCTTTGCACGGTAATGAAAATTCCTCATGATCCAGTGGCTTTAGAGGAGCACTTCAGAGATGATGATGAGGGACCAGTTTCTAACCAGGGATACATGCCTTACCTTAACAAATTCATCCTGGATAAGGTGAGACCTTAACACACAAAACCAGGGGTCTTGGAAATATGGAGCATTGTGGGAATCATGTTTGTGATGGCTAAACTTCGAAAAGGAATACAGTACTTTATTGTTCCCCTTACCCTTCTGTTACGTTCTTGTAGAAGAGGAAGCAGTTTTAAGGAAGAGGCATATTTTGTAACACACTTGTCTTTAACAAGTGTTTTCAGCAGACAAAAAGATCATATGTTTTGGTAAATATACAATAGTATAAGTAAGAATTATATACACATTTCTTTTTAATATAAATTTGATATGAATTATAATATAAATAGGTGGTAGTTTTGGGATGAGAATTGACATCTTGGTTCCTCTTCTGTTCCTTGCAGGGTGATATTTTGCTCTGGAAGGAATTGTTTCTACTTTTCATGATTTCTGTCTTATTGTATTTAATAAAACAAAACAGATGCCGTAGTGTCGCACGGGTTTAAATAAAGCACTGTTGGTGAAGTGCTTTTAGAGAAGCTGAGGGTGAAGTGACTGTTTGACAGATGTGCATGATAATGAGCCACAGTGTTACAACTATTAAAAAACATTTCAATGCCATCGGAAGTCCGATAATAATAATAATAATAATAAAATTTGGATTACTTTTTTTTATCAGTGTGCTTATTTAAACAGTCAGAGCGGAATTAATTCTCTCTGCAATATTTGCAGTAGTATGTGAGAAACATAACATCAAGACCAATAAAGACTAAAAACTATCGATTTTTTTATTCCACTGGATATTTCTTTCATGTTTTTTTGTGATGTCGTTTTATCATCTATCTCATCCTGTTTAACGTTTATCAAGATCCGCCTTCTCCGCTTTCCCTAACAACCTTGACTCACAGCCAGTTCTGGTAACCCTGTGGCTCTGCTGTTGAATTGTACTTATTGACTCTCTTCCTCACTGGCTCGTTCTTTGTGAATCAGCATTTAGTACCATGTGGTCCTTTATATTGAACCATCCCTGCTTGCAAGCTTCCTTTTCCCAAACATGACAGCTCTGCAGTTTACAGGTTGGAACGTTTTAATGCGGTTTAGGTCAGGGCATGACCTTCCAAAAATGTTTCCGGGGTTTCCTTGCCCACCTCAAAAGCTGTACCATGTATAACTGTTAATGTCAGTTCTTTTTTGTTTAAAGATCTTTATTGAAAATGTTGCTGTTTTCTTTTAACATACTAACCCGGTTCTGCCCAGGTAGAGTAGCAACATCTTCCACTGTTTACAGTCTTGAACTCTCTAGTTTGAATCTCAGCATTACTGGTTAGCTCGGTGCCACATTAGTGGAACGTTGGCCATTGAAGTATCTACCCTACTCATTAAATCTAATTAAAAAACATTAAATCTGGGAACAGCAGAAGCTGCCCGATGTTCCACCAGGAACGGAAGGAACTAACAACAACAACTCAGTTCAAGGAAAGATTGTATCAAGACCCAAACAGAATCTGCTGTAAAAACGACTTGAACGTTACATCTTTATTCTTGGTGAGATTATTGTTTCTCTAGGAATCTTCTTTGTTGTGTGGATGCAATATACACGTGTTGCCGGTTGTTTCAATTGAATTATAGTCCTGAAAGTGTGTATGGACAGGATACTTTCGAATTTGTGGGTTTTATAATTTTGAGCTGTGTCATGAGCTGTTGCCGGTAACACTCCATCTTCTCTGTTTAAACAGGTTTGTTTCTCTGTCTGTTTCAAAAGTCATGGCCTTTAAAAAACGTGAAAACAGAGTTTTTGAAAAAGCATTACTTTTATAAATTGGGGACTCGTGTACATCCATGTCCTTTACTGCAAAACACAAACACTTTCGTTCATGCATCGATCAAAAAGTCATTATTTGTCAATCAATATTTGTATATATTTGTATATGCGTGGTTATGAAAACAGTTTGCAGTTTAGTGGCCAAAAAGTTCACACACAAAACCTCCTTAAAAAGATCCTTATCCACTGTTCTTGGGTTGGCTGTGCATTGCAGCCAATATCATTGGAAATACTATTTACCATGGTTGTACGTGGTTTGGTACGCAGTATCTCTTCTTTTCCAGTGTCATAACAATGTGTTAATTTACAGATAAACTCATTCATGAGCTGAATCGTCGCTCTTTGCGTAAAGTTTTAGTCTGTTGAGTCATTAAACATCTGTGCCAATTTTTAGTAACGCTTTTCCACTGTGGATTTTTCAGTGACTGAACGCCGAACCACTTCTCTCTCAAATCCTGGAATGCATTGTTAATGAAGGGCTATGATGTCAGAGGGGAAACAAAAAGGCAGGGCTACACATGCATGACGAAAATAGAGCCGCAGCTATATGCAGAGACACAATTAGGTCTGTTATTTATCGTTGTATTTGTAATATAGAGTTTACACAAGGCTACATTAACTGTTTAAAGGAATGCTTGACTACTTTAACAAGTATTGATTAATCCAAAAACACAAGACCATGGTTCTGAGTATGTAGGTTTGGTAGACCGATGCCTGGTGATCTGATGCCTGGTGATAAGGCCTGTTTATAAATCTAGTCTCTTTGGAACCCTGCAGAATGCAAATGCTTGTTTTTTTCTGCTGCCGAGTAGCACTCTTGGTCGCTCAAGCCGCCACAAGGCTCCTATTGTGTATCCGTGCATAGCGCACAAGAAGAGATGGGAGGTGTGTGTGTGACGTGGACTGCCAAACACTTCTGCTGGTCATCAGCAGCATTTTATAGGACTTGTTTTGGCCATACGTAAATAGCACTGTAAGTCTAAGCTTATAGAGGTTTAAATACTCTTTATAATCGCCAACAAGTTATATTTACAATGTACACATAGTTAGACAGTATGTTTGTATCAAACAGTCTAAAACAATTTTGTAACTCCATTTACTTGTGTGTATTTAGTTTTTACACACTGCAGAGTTAATGCTCTGCATTTAACCCAATCCGTGCAGTGAACACACACTAGGGGGCAGCAGTGTGCACGCATTTACGGCATGGTGGGCAGCTTTAGCCACGGTGCCCGGGGAGCTGTTAGGGGTTTGGTGCCTTGTTCAAAGGCACTACAGTCGTGACTTGTGGAATATCAGAATAGAATCGGCAACTTTCCGATCACAAGCCCAGTTCTCTAACCACCGGTTCACAGGCGGTATTTTATCCTAACATACTAAAGAATTCAAGAAACAGAAAATTGTGCATGGATAGTAGGGCTGTCCGCAAATAATCGATTATTCGTTGGTCGACCAAAAAAATTACTAGTCGGCCAAATTCCATTGGTCGA
>JAOUQU010000028.1:6880622-6891091 GCA_028566735.1 Ammoglanis amapaensis
TGTATCCCGGTCTAAATGGTATTTTTAGTCGACTACTAGTCGATTAGTTGGAGTAAATGATGACCTCTGGTCGACCAGCAAAATCCTTGGTTGTGGA
Source organism: Ammoglanis amapaensis (assembly GCA_028566735.1). NCBI lineage: Eukaryota > Metazoa > Chordata > Actinopteri > Siluriformes > Trichomycteridae > Ammoglanis > Ammoglanis amapaensis. Next base: position 6,880,720 of record JAOUQU010000028.1, read on the forward strand.
CAGCCCTACTCATAACTATAGCATCCAAAAATATATAAATATATCAAGAGGTGTAAATATTGTTAGAAATGATTATTTTAGTAAGATGTGACTTTGAGTTTTAACATATAACAATATATAGTAAATAATAGTAAAGACTCATTATGTTAGTGGGGTTGTCAAACCTGAACATATTGTTGAGGGTTGTTGACCCACCCTGTCCATTGTTGTGATCACATGACTCAAGTTCTGACACATTTGACAGTCTAGGCTCTATTCTGCTATTTTGTGAGTCATTAGGGTCTCATTGGTCAAGATGCTAATGGTGGTTGAACCACTTCGGAAAAGATCTCAAGATTGCAGTCTGGATGAGGGATGTCATAAGACACCACCTCCGTTGAAAGATGGATGTTCTAGTCTTTACAACTCGGCTTTCACGTTTTCTGTCCACTCTGTCATCAGTTGCTTTCATTTGGTAAAGTTCACGACCTGCTTGGATTTAAAGAAGGCAGACATTGTTTATTAATGCTTATGATTAAAAGCCACAAATGAGTAGTTATAGATCTAATTGATATCCTGGTGTTGGTTGTCTGGTGGTAAGTGCGTGACACCTTAGATGTTAAACATAACAGGAATGTCTCTGTTGAAATAAGATATAATTTTTTTTCCTGTGTGTTTTGGTCTACTGCGAAGTCCTGCTGTGGGTTTGGGTTTATTATCCAGTAGCTTCTGTGCTATTTTTTTTTACTGTTGTGTTTTCTATCTACTCAGTACAAACGACCACTAGTGCAACAAATGTTACCCAGTGTGTTACCTCATGATTGAGCCAGTGAACTAATTCAATTAGATTCTACAGTCCACATGTCCACAAAAATCTAAACATACACATATATGGTCAATAGTAAAAAGTTGTATAGATCTGTCAATGAGTGTGTGAACTGCTTTTTATTTTCTTTTAGCTCGAGAGTCCGTAGATCATTAAGTGTCTGTTTTTTTCACTCAATACTTCACTCATACGAAACCAAAACATGTCCCTTATGTACACATTAAAATGTGCGTTGGCTAGCAAACAATTTTGGATTCACCGGTCTTGGAACAGTTCTTGCAGGAATTAAAAAAGATTTTTTTAATCGTTTTGTCATTTACATCTCAAATACTGTTAAATTGTGTTTTCTTTTTCACTGGCGAGTGCTCACTCACTGCATGCTTCAGTGAGTCTGGGACGCTTATGACCTTTTTGGTATTCCTTCTTTATATCTCTTTTGATAAAAACTGACCACTACAGAACAGGAACACCCCACAAAAGTATTTTCATTTTCAAGATTTTTCCATCAATTTTATGTTACACATAAACATGCTTTGCCAGATCGGTGTATATATGCACGTATGTGTGAGTCGCTATCTGTTCGTTCTGTTACTAGAAACTAGAGGAAGCAGCAGCCACGGCAGCCGAGGAGGAGCGCAAACGCCTTCAGACACACAGTGAGTTGGAGGACCTGTACAGAGCTGAAATGGAGAAAGAGAAAATGGTATCTATACTCATTCATACTTTAGGTCACTACTGACTTTATTATTTATTACTGCTCATTGTTATCCAAACTGATCTTAACTGTTTAAAGTTTTATTATGATTCTGTTGAAATTCCTCATATTCTTGTTGCACGTATTCTAAACAGACAGCGACGTACTTTTATCTGCATTTGTAGTATTTTAGGAAGTCAGTTCTAGCAAAACTTCCCCTTTACTTACTGTCATTGTCTGAAATGTGGAAGCACACTCATACTTTAGTATACATTAATAAACAACGGCAGCCCATGAATCATCTTGTAGAATCCCAAAGTCCTAAACCAAAGTCCTAAAATGAAGTCCCAAAAAGAAGTGCAAAAAGTGCCTCTCAATCAAATACGGTTTTATGTGTAAATAACTGGTCAAATTCAATTATGTTTAGTCCTGCAGCCTTAAAACAGATTTAAAAGGGTTGGTTGGTTACCTTTTTTTGTCCAGGTTGAATTTAGCGATACACAAAATGTTTTAACTAATAGTTTCATTTGTTGTTTGAAATTGTGGTCTATGACATTGTGGACATTTTTAGAAGCTGCTTAAGCTTCACAAGATTGGTGACTAACTTCCTTCCTGCATGGCATGATTGCACATGCAGTGGGAGAAATGTAGTACTGGAAAGTACGGGGAAATATGCATGCTATGAAATCAATTCCACTTTTATAAGCTGCCATTTTATCTGTATCTTTATCTGAGTTATCTGTAGTGATTCAATATAGCGGAGGTGTTTTATCTGCAGCCCTGTATGCATCGAAACTTTGGACACTTGCTTTTCATTCAATGGTCTTTCTAGACTTTTTAGAAAATGATTATAAATCAATCCAACATGAACGTTTGACCGTAACTGTATGAGTCTGTCTGTGTGTATCAGGTACGGTTGCAGATGGAGGAGCAGGTGGCACAGAAGTCCAGTGAGCTAGAGCAGTATTTACAGCGTGTTCGGGAGCTGGAGGATATGTACCATCGCCTGGAGGATGCACTCGAGGATGAGAGACAGGCCAGGCAGGATGAAGAGACTGTTCGCAAACTGCAGGCCAGGTAAACAAGTTGCTAGGTAAACTACTTATGGGAACGTGTTAATGTTTTACATTCAAGATTTAAGATAAGTAGTCATCTTTTGGTTTGATGACACGTTGCACTTGGATTTGCTATAGGTGTTCTCTCACTTAGCTTCATGAGAAGCCACCACAGAGGTGCTCGGCATCTTCACTCTGCAACGTACCCCAAATAGCTAATTTAGGTTTAGGTCTAGTAATTGTGGAGGCAAGGTCAACACTTAACGACTCCCTTTCTTGGTCAGATAGCTCGGATGTAGCTTGGAGATATATAATGTATAATGAAGAAGGGAAATAGAATAAAAATGGGCATGGCGAGAGAATAGGAGGGCCGATTCTTTATCTGGTATATAAGCAGCTCATTATTGATAGGCGTGGATGTTTTGATGTTGGAAACTGTGGAACAAGAAGGTCGGGGAAAAAATCAGTGGAGCAGTAATATGAACAATTTTATTATTAATATTATGAATTATATAATAAATCATAATACAGATACTTTGCTTCAATAGTTTATAGTGGAGGGTCTTTAACGTTTAACTACAAACAACATAAGAACCTTGTTAGTACATGTGGTATCATGGACAATTCTCATTTTAATTGAATGCAAAAGTATGTCCAAACATTTGATTGGTACTGTACACTAATCAAAACCACACAAAAGGTCAACAAAGTCAATCCAGATTAGTTGAAGTGGTTTTAAAGCACCAAATATGGGTAGGCTTATTGGCCTGGTTGGAGATTGTGGTCATATGAAGGACAAGCCACAAACCACTGACAGGTTGTTACAAGGTCATGATTTATTTTTGCCAAAGATGAAATGATGTAGAAATTGTAGATTCTAAAACACCGAAAGCACTGTAACACTCCCTGATCTGTAACGACCAAATCCATCAAAGTGCTATACAAACAGGGACAGATTAGGAATGTGATGACTAGACTACCTGTTGGAAAGCTATGTGAAGCGGAGCTTCACGTGAACACGTAGAACCCGTAACAGCAACTGAGCAGTTTAAAAAGATTCACCAGAAAACACTTGATACATGTGAAATGCTGAAGCTGTAGTATTAGGTTCCTGTTTCCCTTACACAGAACTGCCTTCTTCCTGCTTTTTTACTGACTTATGCCCACCTCGGGCATTCACATGTTCACAACACAGCACTACAGCGTTACTGTCTCAGTAAAAAAGATTTAGGGCACAGCATTTTAGACAATACTCACTCTGTCGGAGGAACTTGTCTTTCTCCATGTAATTGAAATGGGAACTTTTATCAGTCACTCTTGAGTCATTATACCATGGTTAAAATGCTGTGGCATACTTGTTAAACTTGTGAATTAAAAACTGTAATTAGGGGATAGTATATACCCCCGGATTCAGGATAACAAACTACTCACATACAATAACCAGAACTACAGATAAAGTAATAATTCAACATATTCAGTCAACATGAACTGTGACAAAGTGGTTTCGATAAAGACTTAAGTTTATTTTGCTGGAGCTTGTAAAAATACTCTCAAATTCTAAGTTTTGTATTCTCAAACTTTATATAAGTAGACTTTAGTGATGCTTTATTGACAAATTGGCACATCAAATATGTTAAAAATCAGATGCTTATATTGTTTTTAGTATGGGACGCAGTAAATTCAACTCTTGTCTGTTCTACTTAGACTTTATACACAATAAGCAATAATTATAATCAGTGTCCACATACTTTTGGCTGTATAGTGTATATACTTGAATCTCCAGGTTTATTTATGCGATCGAGAGCTGTAACACGTCACTTTTGTGGTTTATTTCTTTAAAACAGACTGCTTGAGGAAGAGGCAGCAAAACGTGCTGAGCTGGAGCAGATCCATCTCAGACAGCAGCAGGCTATCTCTCAGACACAAGCCGAGAAAGAGGAGCTGGAAAAGGAGCATCTAGAGAAGGAGAACGCGCTGCAGGCCGCCATGCAGCAGCTTAACAGACTGGAGACGGAGAGGCAGGGAGCACTGGAGCAGTACGAGGTATTCACTCGATTGTTTAGAATAAAGCCTTTAATGCAAGGTCCTACCTAGTGGGTCCAGTTGTACCTAATATTAGTTCATATTACTTTTTTTTTGAGGCCCTGCTTTACTAGTTTTGGTTTGGAATAAGAAACAAAAGAAAATTAAAGTATAAAATCAACTGGCAGGCCGTCATTTACTCCGGAATTTAGTGCAAAGTGCACTAAGACGCAAGTGCTTAGTGAACACTGCGCACCAAAACTCAGGACACTTAAATAAACTAGGCCGCATCCTAACCACTAGGTTGCCCAATCGGTGCATCCTAGTGCCGGTCCCATGCATGGAGGTTTTGTTTCAGGGGAAGCATCCGACATATTAAACCAAGGCACAATAAATATGATTCACTGTGTGAATCCCAAACCAGGCAGCCCAAAGGATTCACTCAAATAATACGAAATATATGAGACTGCATTGTAGTACTGTTTAGATTTGCTTAGTATGAGGTCTGACAGGTGTGTGTGTGTGTGTGTGTGTGTGTGCTTTTTGCTTTTTGTCTTACAGGAAGTAATAAAGAAATTGGAAGATGCTGCCAACAATACTAAAAGCTGGAAGGACAAGGTGGCTCATCATGAGGGTCTCATACGTCTTATACAGCCAGGTAATGATCTTTTTTTAATTAATCAGGCAGTCCTTAAACTTTCTAAAGCCTGTAAAAGTTTTTGATTCTCGGCAAGCACAAACACCGCAGAACCTGCCAATGTCTTGATTTATATCACACCAAATCAATGTAAAATGACACCTCATATCTGTCTGTACTTTGAATCTTGTAAGCAAATTTCGTCTCAACAAAGAGAATCAGCAAAACTGTTTTTCTTATTTCTTGTTAATGCTTTATGTAGTAATGCTCGTGTTTTGTTGTTCGATGTTTTATACATACATGTATTCTGGTAATGTCTTATACAAACATGTGGTCTGGTAATGTTCTATGTTTTGCTAATAGCTTTATTCTGGTAATGTTCTGTGCTTGTTGTCTTTAGGTTCAAAGGGTCCTCAGAAGATCACTAACTGGGGTCCCGCAGCATTCACAGAGACAGAACTGAGTCTGAGAAAGAAGGACTGGCAGGAGAAGAAAAACAAACCAGCTCAGACTCAAGAGGGAAACTAAATTGTGACTCATCTTGCGATCGAACCCTGTACATCTAACCACTACTGAAGTGAAGACACTGCCTCTGTGGGATGGATTCCACCCAAATTGATTATTGATTTGTACTCTAACTTCAAGCTATGTGTAATTATTCCATGTTGTCATAATGTAACACTGCAGGGCATTATCGCACTTCTTGGTTAGGATCTAAATTACACGTATGCAAATTTGGGATTTCATGGGCTCAAATATTGTGCAAAGTCAACACATTTTATTAAAATTTTAATTAAAAAAGTCCATGCACGACAAATTCCATGCTCCTTATTACGCACAATGTTTGTGTACTAATTTACTCAAAAATATAATGATATTTTTTTTCATTTGCCAAAGTGATGACTTTCCACAAAAGACCAAAAGCATTTATGGTTTGTGGGGTGAAACGTAATAATTTCTTTTACCAAGTGGAATTGCTAACCAATAATATTTAGTTTCTTTAAAGTACAAGAAGTGACAAAGTGACAACACCTTTTAGTAAATATGACTATAACATTACCTGGGAGTACTGTGTAGAACGATGCTCTGTATTATTTGTACAATGACATTATATATAGTATTAATTTGTTTTACTACCAGAGAGATTCAATCGTCGTTTATATTACTGCTATCAGACTGTTTCGTACTATTGTATTGTTTGCACCAAACTAACAATGCAGAGTTCAAATTATTGTTTTCCTTAACATGTTAACTACTGTTCAAATTTGACTTTATTTATATTTATCCACTTGAAAGGTACAACAAACAAAAACAGTACAAAAGAATTCTTTAATATTCTACTGATGTTGTCTTTAAGTTTATATGTAAGTACTTTTTATGAACATTTTAAATTTGTTTTGCTATGATTGTAATGTTCCTGTTTTGTTCACTGTTAAAATAGATGTCATTTTACTGTTAGAGATGGCATGATAATAAAATATGAACCCAGATCGGGCCAAGTTTGCATGTTCTCTACATTGTCAAGTGTGGGTTTCCTACCATACTTCAAAAATATGCAGCCAGGTTAAGTAGAGACACTAAAGTGTAAACTAGTAAACAGAAGTAAACTAGTAAACAGAAGCCATCGGTTTAAATTTCACCACTGCCAAGTTGCCACTGTTGGTCCCCTGAGCAGTAGCTCGAAATCATGAAAATCAAGGTTTTTTTGTAATAGAAAAAAATGTCTGCTAAATTTTGGTAGATGTAAACATATTTGCACTGCAGTGGACTTCCAAACTGGGACAGTCACCCCAAACAAACAAAATGTAGCCGTAGCGCTATAAGAAGTGCTGGGTTTGGAGTGAAGCATTGTAGCACATTTAAATGAAAAATCTTATTACCAAAAAATGGAAAGAACTTAAATTAAAAACAACAAGAACATAACACACATAAAAAATGGTTGTTCTATGTATGTGATTCGCACCGTTGCCTCACAGCAAGAAGTCGATTCAAGGATAAAGCAATCCGGGGCTTCCTGTGTGGAGTTTGTATGTTTTACCCATGTTTAATAAATAAGATGGTAAAACTAAATAATGGATAGATGGATGTATTGTGGCATTGAACTGGAATTGTAGTGGAAAATAACAAATCACGTTCATGAAAATAACAAGAGTAGTTGAAGAAGAATTGAGGACTTTATTCATTATGGCCACTAGATGTCACCACACACAAAACGACACAAGTCTCCTGCACACTTTAGATTCATGCAGGTGAGGCGGAATTCATTCCATTTATAGATAACAGTCATTATTTAAAAAGTTTTACATCCCACCTTCTCAAAAACTAAATAATCAATTTATTAACGGCATGAAGAGTTTTAAATCATAACAATTTAATCATAAGAATGACACATGTAGCAAAACCACTGTGTGCTGGTTAATTCAGGATCCGATTCCTTTGTAACTTAAAACAGATCTCATGAGACCTGCTTTAAACACATTATTCAAATTCTAAGAGTCTAAAACTCGAACAATTCAACATGGATGGGTCTGTACGTGTACAGTAATAAATGTGTTACTGATCAAGTGAATAATCTGAACTGCTAATGCTGGACAACTCACACCGTGCCGTCATATTTCTAAACCAGCATATTTCCTTTTAGACTCAGATTTTCCATAAACACTTTGTCTACGGGTGACTGAAACATCCATAATCTAAATATAATCAACACACTAAATTAATACTTACAAGCTCGGGGGGCCTACAGGCTGTGCGGTTCAATTCCCAGATAACACCAGGAAATTCAATTTGAGGTTGGATTTAAAAATAGAAACAATCTTATCACACGTGCAGTATGGTACAACATTTCAGGACTTTTAAGTGTTAAACTATACAACATAGTTGTTAGTGTTGTTGCATATTGGTGAATGATTTATCTTAAATTGTCCATATAGGAATGTGTGTATAGGCCAAGATAGAGAAGGTCTTCTAAGTGTATTAATACATTTACACAACTGCTTCCATTAGGGGTCGCCACAGCAGATTGTGATTCAAATAATTGTTTTTGGCTCAGTTTATATGCCGGATAACTTTCCTGAAACAAACGTGTCTATTAATGCAATATTGGGACCAGCAGTTCAATGCAGTAGCTTATGTCTCTTAGTGTAAACTAGTGTAGGCTGGGTACCTATAGGTCAATTCGGGGTTCTTCGTTTCTTGTTTTTGGATTGTAGCAGGGAACTTGAGCTTGCTGTATAACCCACACAGAGACACAGGAATGATCTGGATTAGCCTGTCTTGAGATCCAACCAAGAACTTTTTTGCTATTCACTGAGCCACCATGCCACTCCGTCATGTCGAATTCAAATGTACACCAGACAGCATGTGAAAGTTCTTTTTCGAACCAGCTTTGGCAAAGTTTTCTGTGTTTGTATGTACTTTGAGTTCACTGTGGCAAATCTGTGTTTCATTTGAGTATTTTCCACATAAGATAAGTAAAAACTAGTGTTTGCATGTTTATCGCTGACAAGCAATCGTGCAGTTTCGAAAATAATTAGATCAACATCAAAACTTTGCAATCATGTCCCTTTGGTTGATTGGATAGCGAAAACAACTGACATCACCAGTGATGTAAATAGAAATTTTTTACGTTCCTAAAAAGCTGCTCACTGATCTATGTCCAAAATTACTCAGGGTTATTCACCGAAAAAAAGTACATGTTGTCCCACTGTAAGTCCATAAGCTAATGAGGAAAGTATCAATCATTACATGCGTTTCATCTGTGAGCTCACGTCCACATGCCTCTAATCTAAAACACATTCCGCTTGGAGAGCTGCCACTTAAATTTCCTTTCACTGACCCTCAAAAACAATTATTTATAAAACAACAAATAATCGTGCAGCTATGTGAACAGTGCGTGAGTGACAGAATGTGAAGAGTCGGCGAGGGATGAAATGTGCACACCAGATGCACACTGTTTCAGCTGAGCGGACTCTTTACGCAATGTGATGGAGGGTCATTAACGCCAGAGAACGCACCGCACTCCCGATGCACCATGCTCCCCAGCAGTGCCTGCATCCCATCGCCCCTTTTCCAAAACTCTCCTGAATTCATCTGCTCCACTTGGGGCCTTGTGCACCAGCGCAACATTCCAGAGAAATGATGTGAAACAGAAATGCGTTCAATTCCCGATCTGGAATCCATCGCTGAGTTTTACATGTACTGTAAAAAAAAAAGAAGTTTGCTACGCGCTCTCGTAGAGATGAGTTACACAGCTGTGGTGTGTAAGGGGTAGCTAGTGCCCCTGAGGAGCAATGTACTAAATTTGAGCGTCTTTGGAATGTGGTGCGATATTTTAAGGAAGTCACAGCCAGCTATGGAAAGGATTAATCGCTTCGATTTGAAAAAACGAACTTTATTTAAACTATGCTCACGCACGCTTGACCTCCACGAGCTGGCATTTCCTGTTCAAGAACAGCTGGACCGAACGATGTTTTTTTATACACATCTGGAGAGAAGATAATTTAGATGCTAAAGATAGGTTACACGTTAAGGGTTATTTATATCACTGCACCTTACAAGCTATAAATGATTCATCTCCTCATGGTGGCACATTACATGCTGTCAAGTCCTTTGTTAATTGTTCTCTCTGGATATTAATAAGTACAGTGGCCTTTTTAATAGTTTATATTCAACTCATTTTGCAGGGTTGAGCCTAATTCCAGGAAGGAATTGTTTTATAATAACAGCCAAGGGTTCTATAGCTAAACTTAATAAATCTGGTCTGGCTTTCTCTTACGATGTGTGACAAACGCTATAGTGCAGAATCTTTATTATTATAATTAGTTTTATTTAATAGTTCTTTGTCATACAGGCATATTTCAACCGATATGAAACCGTTGAAAGTTCATAAAAAACAGATCATGATTATAAAAAGGTGTTGTGCAGTTCAAGTATACATCAAAGCTGAAAATCTATCAAAAGTAAACTATACAGAATAGTATACTGGGTATACAAAAAATAAATGAAAACAAATAATCAATAACCAATCGATTTAAATGTTATAACTAAGTATAAATAATTTTTTATATATTAATTGTTTAGGGTGGCACGGTGGCTGAGTGGTTCAGCACTGTCGCTTCACAGCAAGAAGTCCCGGGTTCGATCCCCGGGTCGGGCTG
>JAOUQU010000028.1:6913660-6927459 GCA_028566735.1 Ammoglanis amapaensis
AGAAAGTCCCCAGCCCGACCCGGGGATCGAACCCGGGACTTCTTGCTGTGAGGCGACAGTGCTGAAACACTCAGCCACCGTGCCGCCCAAACTCTTACTTAAAAGTATTACTGTATTTTAGTTTTAATAAATAAATAAAAGAAAACAGCATCATCAGGCTTCAACTTTCCTTTTGTTAAAAAAAAAGTATTATGAACCGAGCATCGTTACATCTCGATCATCGTTATTATGGCCAGAATGATGAAAGCGTGACATTTCAAACGTACCTCTGTTTTTCAGTGTCCAGTAGCCGATTGAGCTCTTGACTCTTCTTCTCCAGCTCACTGATGTGCTCAAGATGTTTGTGCTGTACTTTCTGAGCCTGCTCCTTCCCTGAGCGTAGTTCTGTCAGCTCCGCATCTGCTTTCTAGAACAATCCAACCCACACCGAGTGCATGAAAATACACGACCGTAGAAACAAAGCTGATTCGATGGATCTCTTGTGAGCTCAGCTTGACCTGACCTTGGCTTGATGCTCCAGAGCTTCGTTCTTCTGCTCGGCAGCCAGCAGTTTGTCGCGGCTCTCTTTCAGATGGGACTCGAGCTGGGAGAACTGCTCGTGCTTCTCCTGCAGTCGGATACGCTGCTCCTCCAACTGAGCCTGGAGCTTGATCACCTCCTGTGCACCAACGTCATTCATTAAAACAGTAAAACGTCCTACGTGATAAAACTACACTGATGATTTAGTGGTGGAATAGTGTTGATATATAGAGAATAAAAAAAGAATGGAAAGTAATAGGAAAAAGCATCAAAACTCCAAACGATCCCACTGATCAGAAACACTAGTGACGGTAAACAGACCTGCTGTTTGTCCTGCACGGCTTGCTGGGCAGTTTCTAGATGACTCTCGAGATCTGCTCTTTGGGCAGATTTCGCTGCTTCGGCAGAAATCAGCAACTCTGTCTTAGACTTAAGCTGAAAGAAAAATCATCCAATAAAGCACGTTAAGGAAAGACGTCCTGAATTCATTACGAGTCGATGGATTGACTATTCAGACGCACCTGACTATCAAGCTGAGCCACTCGCTCTTTGCTCTGTGTGATCTGTGCCGTGAGATCGGTCACATTGCTCTCGAAGGCCTGGCAGCGATCCTGTGCCGAGCGCAGCTGACTCTTCTGCTCCTGCAGCTGATCGTGAAGGTTCTCCTGGGCCTGCTTATGACTCTCGGACTGGTTCTTTAGCTTGTCCGTCAGCTGGCTTATCTGCGGGTGAACACGATAACTTTAAGGTTTTACGATAACTCGTAACTTTATGGTAAGTGTTTTTGTAGACAGGACAATATGGAGGTAACGATTCACTATGAACAGTAAAGAATCGATTCATTGTGCGGCACGATTCGAAATATTAAGTGAATCGTTTAAGGCCTAGTTCACACGTACATGAGTAACGAAGCTTTTTCGGTGTTTCTGTTTTGATCTTTTGCCCGCACACAAACGGCATCACTGACTGAAAACTCCTTCCAAGGTGAAGATATTTAGAAACTCTAGAGACGTTTTCAGTGTTCGCAGTTTTAGCTTGTAACATCAGATGTGTGCGGTTATCCTGCTGGTTGATATTGGAGTGAGCGCTGTGATTTCCTTGTTTACATTGGACACAATATAAAGCACATAAGAGAGCTACATTTGTAAAAGTTTAGGCTTAGTATTCTTCAAACCCCGAAAGAAAAAAAAAATCCTCCGTTGTTTAAAATAATAAAAGCTTATCAGAAAGTATTTACTGATCTTTTCTAAAGTCAGGCATCGTGGATCTGGACTCGTTTGTAAAGGCATGTTTGAAATGAAGGCCTGTCGTTACCTGCTCCTGCAATGTGTGGTTCTTTTCCTGAAGCTGGTTGAGCAAGGCGGTTTCACCCTCTCCGGCCTGGATCTTCGCACACAGGTCTTGCCTTTCAGCCTCCAGCTGGCTAAGGCTGGCCTTGCTCTTCTGCAAGAGGGCCTCCAGGTTCTGGATCTTCTGGTCCTTGTCACCGATCTGACGCAGCACCTGTTCCAAGTCGTTCTGACAGAGAACGGACAACATGGCACACGTGAATGCTTTGTTATGAATGATTTCACCAGACGTGCAGAGCAAACTCATAACATGAAAAATAACTCGTGTTGATAAGTCGATCAGGAGCACCAAACCAATCTGGCTTTTTTATGGTAAACGCTACTTGCCGAGACATGTTAACTGATGTTTCCCCACCTACGTATAGCTCAAATTACAGCTATATTCATGTAAGGACTGAGATAACTTGGCTAGTAATGTATATTAGTAGGACCACACAATATGTTGCTATATATATATTGTTGCCACACCGACAGCAAGAAGCGGTTAACTATGACATGAACTAAATCAGAATGTTGTGTGTGTGTGTGTGTGTGTGTGTGCGTGTGTAGGCTCTAACAGTGATGAAACAATACACTTTACCCACAATGCAATACGGTTCACTGTACAATATTTCCCCCCTATTGTTTTGTGAAGACAAATTCTACAAAACAATTTCCTTTTGCTATTTTCTTTTGCTAGTAAAATACTCGGTACAAGGTAGCTAAAAATTTCTTTCTCTACGGTAGATAAATAAAAATGCCTGGTGTTACATTTTGTGTCAGAATAATCATCACTGATTCGAATCGTGCCCCAATCGAATCCATTCTTGACTATTCTTTGTGAATCGTTACAACACTAGAACCTAAGGTTGAAGATGAGTTACCTGGGCTTCTCGCAGCTTGCTGTTGGTGCTCTGATGAAGAGCCTGCAGTTCCTGGTGTTGCTGTTTGGATTTGTCAAGCTGGTGCTGGATGTCCGTGGACTTGGTATTGCTCTCCTTCAGCTGCAAGACCATCCACAAGTAATGTATAACATGTATAAAAGTGCCATCACACGGACAGAAAAAAACAAAAAGGCTGCGACAGGAAAGACCTCAAACGTGTCAAAAGCTGCCAGTCTATGCAAACGTAACTTACCTGCTCCTCGAGACGAGAAAGTCGGAGCTGTAATTCTGCCACCTGCTGCTCGCGGTCTTTGAGTTTCTCCCCTGAGAGCTGCCTTTGCTCCTTGAGTCGGCCCTGCACCTCACCCAGCTGTCGCTCGGCCTCCAGCAGCTTCGAGTGCAACTACATAAAACATTCGAGAAACCCGTTTATATCTTTTTTTCACCCGATTTAGACTTCAATTACTCAATACTCTCTCCAGAATCACTTGTACTGCTCCCACCACTAGAAAAATGAGGTCTAGTACATTCCTCCTACGATGAACGGACGCCTTGTGCTGATCAGCATCGCCTCAGGAATGAAGTGGGTAGAGAGATCGAGATAGAGAGCGCCATCTAACCAACCTAGTCTACTTTCTCAGGTAAAACGATGGACGGTTTATGTATTGCAGCTTAAAGACATTATAACTGTTTGTTATATCTGACCTGGCTGATCTCGCTCTGCTGCTGCAGGCCCTGGCTCTCTTTGTCTTCCCTTTGCTGCTGAAGTTGTTTGCGCTCGGCCTTCAGCTCTTGATGGCTCTTCTCGAGCTCGGCCAGCTCCTTCTTGAGGCGTGCTGCCTCCTCCCCGCGCTCGGCTAGTTCGGTCTGAATCCGGTTGAGAGAGGCTTCCCCAGCCGATACGCATGCTTGGCTCTCCTGCAGCTCCAGGTTTCTTTGGTGAAGGCTGGCCTGCAAGCTCTTTTTGGACGCCTGCTCCTTACTCAGGCGCTCCTCCAGCTCTTGGTTTTCCTTCTCTTGTCGTGACAGCTTTTCTGACGACGTCTGGGAAAATAAGATGGGGAATTATGGAGCATGTTTGAAGTTGGGGCTCAGCAGTCACCTGCACCGTACACAGACTTTGAGGGCGACATCGTGTCTAAATGTGGGTTCAATCCCAGTCTTTTCTATGAGGAGTTTAAATGTTCTCCCTGTGTCTGAGTGGGTGTGACTCCGGGTGCTTTGGATTCCTAACCCAGTCCAAAAACAAGCAGCCATGATTGTGTTCGATTTAACTTAGCTGATGAAACTTAATAATAATAACAACTGTGTAATAAATAACATTTGCATAGTTTATACGGACCACAAAAATAAAAGGGCATTCATAATTGAAATAAATAAAAATACAATCTCATTTTTAAAGAAAAAAAAAAAGAAAACGATCATCAATTATTTGTCCTAAATGTCATTTTGTAGGAATCACATCACCTTGTAGGTTGAGTATCGTTACATCTATACAAACAATCTACGTAGTGAATTTAAAGAACCCGACAGCAAGGCTTAGCTTTCGACAGAATGGACAATGGTCAATCGTGCTACAATAATAAACCACCAAAATAACAAAGATCTCAACAGTTTTCTGATGTCCAGACTGGTACAAAAAACCAGTGGGAGTATAGAACCACGATCAAGGCTCGACGACATCACTGCTAATAGGTTGTGGTGACAGGGCCGCTCTCAGTCACTGAGTAAGCCTTTTCTAAATGTCGCTTACACAAGAGACAGCTGGGGGCCGGGGTCGTGTTTATGGGCTCCCGTGTCCTTTTTGTGTCCTCTGTGCCAAGAACATAATCTCTCGTTTATTCATCTTTATTTATATTGAGCATAGAGTGTCTTTGCTTAAAAAAGAAAAGCTCACATGTACTTGGTAGGCAATTTAAAAAATGTACAGTAAAAAACTAAAATTATCTTCCATTTCTTTTATCTTTGATAATCTAAAGTTATATTTGCAAATCATGTCTATACACTTATTATCATTCTAATCTGGAACCTAGATGAACCTAAATGAATCTCGGTTTTTAATTTTAGCTTGGCTGACAGGGAGGATCTGATTTTGGTGCCCTGATATATCAAACGTTTGCCCAGTTACTTACGTCAGAGGAGCTGCTTGTATTTTCCCCCCAGAGAGTCCTTGCCACTAAAACTCTTGACATTATTACTGACAGTGTACATAGAGATTGTGACTGGTCAGGGCCATTACCTGGGCTTACACATCACCCTAAAGGATGGTGGCATGTCAGCCATCATCCCATGCTGGTTAATTATAGAGCCGGCTTGGTCAAGTGCTTTAGCATTTCCTGACAGACAGTAAACGCCACCATGCAGACGTTACACAGTCATTCTAGACTCGTCAAGCAATAAAACAGGAATTCCTATGAGCCTGGATCTCTATGTAAACTCATCAGGGCAGATTTTATACTGCGTTCTTTTGAATGTCAGCACTGGGGATAAAAACAACAACAACAAAGAACTCAAATCAACTCAGACAAGTTCTCCTCAGCACCCGGTTTCGAATGCATGGTTCTTCGATTGTGGCTATACAGGTGCGCATTGAATCCTACTGCATGTGTACAATACCCGACACTGCTGCTGGAGACTGTTCATATTGCTCTGCAGTTGGTGGATTTGTTGGGTGTACACGGCAGCTTCCTGTGGACCTTTTTCCAATTCGGCCCTCAACTGAGCAATGGTTTTCTGTAAAAAGAAAAAATTGGAGCTTAAGAACGATATTTAACTTCTAAGAAGCCTGGAGAGCGTGCAAGACTTGCAGTAACAAAGTTAAAGAGATCATTTTTTGTCATGTTAACTTTTGGAACCTTGCCTGGAATGAAATCACCTGTGAAGATGAAATGACGAACATATAAAATTTAGACTGAAGCGGATGTTTTTACCTTTAGTTTACAAATCTTCAAGATTGTGCAAAGCAGGTGGTGTGGAAATGAGAGGAGAGACAGACAGGCACAAACAAAGAACAGCAATTGAATATGGTATATCAGATACGACACATGTTTACTCCGCACCATGACAATGACGCTGAAATATAAAACTTAAAATGTTTGGGAGGACATTTAAATAAGTGTAAAAGACCACAAATGACAATGTAAATGCCAAGCCAGAAATCATATGTGGATCGATGCAGGATGATATTTTAATGATCAGGCAGTGTGAGGTTTACCTCAGAGGTAGTGAAGTTAGCCTGTAGTTGTTCGCATTGGTTTTTGAGTCTCTCGGACTCCTCCTCCCTCTCTCGGGTCATTTTGTCCATCAGTGTCTGGACTTGCACCAGCTCCTTTTTTAATACCTCCACATCCTCTAGTCCTGGTCTCTGCATCTAGCAAAACAAACAGGTCCATTCGTTTATTAACATAAAATACCCATAGCAGCCGTCAGCATATCCCCCCTCACCACATCCATAAGCCTCCTATTTGGTCTCCTCATCACTGTCTGAATTGTCTGATTGAAATATATAAATTCAGCCTGAATTTAATCTTTTTGGTTTCTTTCTGCTTGGATGCTCACCTCAAACTGAAGATTAGAAAGGCTTCAGATGGGCTGGGAAATAATGATTAAAAACACACATTTTGTGTCAGTCACATTGACCTGATTGAATAAGTCTGAATTGATTTGAATTGCCTACATTCAGCCCTACTCTAGTTATCTAATACAAACCCAAATGTTACGCTAAAAGCATTTTGGGAGAGAGCCGATACCAGTTCAGTTGTGAGATTCTCTTTATCTTTTTTCTCTCTCTGCAGGTCCTGTTGCAGGCTGGTCCATTTCTGCTCCGCCACCTCTCTCAGGCTCTTCTCTTCATCATAACGTGACTTGATATCTGAACGGCAGCGAAAAGCATGAATATGGTAAAACAGTCTTGCTTGTTTAACGCCCTTTTGCGTTCCAAAAGAAGTCGACTTTTGATGTTTCTCTTACCCACAATCTCAGTGGCCAGCTGGGCAGCCTTCTGTTCAAACAGGTCTTTCATCTGTTTGATGTTGAACTTCTCCGTCTCAGCCTCATGGAGCTTCATCTCCAGTTCTGAGAAGAGAGCAAGCTTCTGAGTCGTTTCAAAGCTTGTGCGTGTTGCTGCTGTTTCAGAGGATTGAGGCTAAATAGGAAACTTTACCTGATTCTTCTGCGCCTGTCTGCCTGTTATTCTCCGGACCCTGAAACAGAAAAGACCAATCAGGACACCGAAGCGTAACATTCCAATTCGGTGCACCACGAACATCTGATAAGCCATTTAAAGAAATTACTTGCTTCAGTTGTCCTTGTACTTTGTCTAGTTCTTTTTTAAGCTCGCCTGAAAACCATCGTTCTTCCTGTGTGTTTGAAAAAAGTGTTAAGCAACTATGGAAAGGAATTAAATAAACAGACAAGCTTTGTACAAGCTTATATGTAGTATAGAGAATCGAGTTACTTCCTACTTACCTTTAGTGATGCCTGTAGATCTTGCACTTCCTGTCGCAAAAAAGCCAAATCATCCCTAGAATTTGAACAAACGTTTGGTAAGATCAATGGTCTGTGGCATAAATAAAAAGCGACAGCTTGTTATCTGAATCGTTTCGAAGCATAGTAAGAATATTTTGGAGGTGCACGTCAGGCCATTCAGGGGCTCCATGGAGGGGTTGACAGTGACACGGACATCTACATCGTGGCGGTGATAATTCGACACAGTAGCATAGATCGATCTTACACAATGGAATGTCTTTATCTATACGTATCCAGACATGTCGACATTAAAACATAAAACGAACATTTCTCACATTCCATGTATTGTTTTTATTTTACAACTGAAAATCCAGTACGTGTTGTGTGATGATCGGATGACTGGCTGTCTGCATCTGATGATCAGTCAAGTACAGGCATGGCAACAATAAACAGTCATGAAAATACTACACAAACCCTTTTATAGTTCCTTTTTTCTATTAGAGAAGTACAACCCCATACAATCCAAAGGGTCTGAATGAAAATTACTACCCAGACATCACCAACAAATACACAGCTGCCCGGGACAATAAAAACAGCACTAACACAGTTTAACAGCTCTAAAGAACTGTACAGCACAGTAACAATTACTTTATTATATCTAAATAACAGAAGATTCACAGAATATACACTTAGTGAATACACACACAGGCAAAACACATCCATCATATCATCACAGATGCTGAAGTGTGTGCCAAGATCCCTGTAGAAATACGGGGTTGGGGAAAGACCTGGCAACCTACCCCGTAAAATGTAATTGCCGAGATACTCTGGGGATCGGTAGCGGTCCACAGAGTAACCCAGGGGCGAAGTCGACTGAAGGTTAAAATAGAGAGATATAGTGTCTAATTAAATATAGCAATAAATTGTAAAGTTAAATTGTGAACGAAATTACATCACGACGCAAGAACATGAACTGAAAAACCTTCCAAACCTGCCAAAATCAGCTGTAAATCAAGGTAAATACGACCAGCTTATTTCTTTATTCTGTTTATATACTTGTTATTTATAAAGTTACTTTACTTATTCAAAACACTTAACAGAAATGAGTGTTTTGTACTGCTGGAACACAATAATATTATTAGTCTTTACTTTGATTATGTTTTTTAAAATGGGAAAATCATTGTGATCAAATTGTATCGAATTGTGGGTAGAATGTATCCTTACATTCATATTCAGAATCTTCTTGTTGTGTATTTCTGTATGCTGTGTGTAATCTTAAGTGAATAAATACATAAACACAGCTTGTTAATCACTTTAATGTAGTATTTGTGCAAACGCTGCTTAAATTTTGAAATCGCAAAACAAGAAGCAGCCAGAACTACGTCACAAAATGCACACTTCGTACTAAACAGTATGTCAAACAAGTACACTTTTATATTGCTACACATACTACTTAGTACGATAGTATGTAGTAAACATGCTAGTCTTAGGTTACATGTCGACAGCTACAACCAAACCAAACACACTATTCACATACACCTTCACATACACCGTCCCTATAAACAAAAACAAAACTAGTCCACAACTAGTAAAAGTAAAACTATAACCTACCCGTGTTGACGTTTTTTGGCATGTGTTTCTTTTTACAATAATAAATCCTGAGTTTAGCGAAAGGACGGAATTTTGATTGAGTTTCTTCCGCGAGAACTGCGACGGTGTGTGATTGTCGGTCACGTGACAGCTACACCTGTAAATAAGGCGGTACTTTTGTTACACATAGAAGAAGTGATCAGGGTCGTGTTGGATGCATTACCCTATATATGTGCATAACTATTTGCTAAAATTGTTTTACAAGCCTATGAATTTAAAACGATGAAAAAAACTTTTTATCTGAATTAAGTTATTATCTGAGTTAAAAATCACGGTTCATTATTTAGTACAAGAAGCACAAACCCTGTTGACAAGACGATGTCAGATATCATAATAATATGGGATGATGTTTTCATTAAAGTTTTAATGGGCTACAAACTTTAGCCCGGTTGCGTCACAACAATTGTCTTAAGAAGTCTAGAGTTCGCTTTCTGTGTGGAGTTAGCATGTTCTCCCCATGTGTTTCCTCTGTGTACACCTACATTTGTGTTTTATGCTTAATTCAGCTGTTTTGAATGCTGCTGAAAGTATATAGTGGTTTTATACTGCACATAAAGTTCGATAAGAAATTGATAAATTGAGCACCCATCTATCACACTGTTTCCAGACAATGATTATTTCTCGAACAGGGCAAAAATCGTTATAAGCAGTCGGTTTTAACACGTTTTCAATAATGCTACAATACAGTAAATGCAATCATGCTTTATATCGTAAAAAGTTTTTGTTAAACTGTTTGCGCTTATAACGAAGTGCAGCATTGTGCTGTTTTGAACGCAGCTTATGTGTATGTGTACGTAATGATTCATTAGCACGGTGATTGGTTACCGGACGAGGACGTGTCGTGTAAAGAGCTCCAACTTTAATACATTTAAATGTTGTCGAACTGTGCAGTGCAAGTTGCTGATTTCTTTTATTAAAAGGGATTTGATGTACTACAGTTAGAACTAAATAGTTCCACAAAGTGAACACAGGTGTTTGTCTACTTTGCTTGTAGTAAACTTAGAATTTCCAGTACTGGCTTTGTTGTGTTTTAGTTTACACCCAAATTGTCAAAGCCTGTCATATTTAGGCTTTATAATAGGGGTATAGAGAACTGTATGTAATGCACTAATGTTTTAAATTTCTCTGGTGTAGAAATATTGAGATGATGGATGGTGGATTTGAGGACCTTGAATTAAGAGAAGCACAGAGAGAATACCTGGATTTCCTTGATGATGATGTAAGTATTACGTCAATTTTAATAACACAGTATTTTAGTAACACATTATTTTCATAATAACAGTTGATGATTTTTTTTAGGCATTCTACCTCCTTTAACCCACCTTGTTTACTGACCTAAACAACAAGGCCGTCATGGGTTAATTTGGTGTTTCTTTGGCCTTGTTGGCATCTATTTTAAAACTGTGTTTACTCAACAGTCCAAAAACATGTGGCCAGGTCAATTACAGACGTTGAATTGTTTCCTGAAATAAATCTACTAGTCCCTTCGGAATCAAAAAAGTATTGGAGTTTCTAACATAGCCTCAAGCCCAGATAAATAGGAAGGAGTATTTGGGTGTAAATGATGCCAAATAAAATGTCCATCATGATACACTGTCGTTATTCCAAGGTGCATTGCTGTGATGCAATAACTAGTCATAATTGGATCTTTTAACATTTTTTTTTTGTTATCATCGCTTAAAAGGACGTAGTTCAAAATTGTGCTTATGCTGGCGAGAATGAAACTGGTAAAATTATTGTGAGCGTGATTTTGTGCAAATAACTTCATGAACATGTTCTGCACAGCGCAGGCGTATTCTAAATTGTTTAAAATTAGGCATAATATAAGTCTAATTTAAAACTCTGAAGCAAGCACATTGATCACGATGTATCTGCATAAAAGCTTTTCTGTTGTACCTCACATGGGCCTTACAAATTTCATCAAACTGTTTTCTATGTGTTTATTATGACAGCAAGACCAGGGTGTGTATCATGAGAAGGTCAGAAACATGGTGACTGAGGGTCAGTGTCGTCTAATTGTTAACATTAATGATGTTCGGCGGAAAAATGAAAAACGAGCTAAAGAGTGAGTAATACTGTTTTTAAGAATTAATAAAATAAAACATTTTAATTTGTCCATCAGCCACTTTGTTTCTTTTCAACAGACTCCTGAAAAATTCCTTTGGTGAACTGGTTGCTTTCCAGAGAGCATTAAAGGACCTGGTGGCCTCCATTGATGCAACTTATGCAAAACAGTTTGATGAATTTCATGTGGGGTTTGAGGGAAGTTTTGGGAATAAGCATGTATCTCCTCGAACTCTTAGTGCACGGTTTCTGGGCAACCTTCTATGTGTGGAGGGTATTGTGACCAAATGTGGGTGCCAAAATATTTTTTGCTTTATATTTGTATAATACATTTTTCAATTAAATTAATTTTTCATCTGTTTCAGGTTCACTTGTCAGGCCGAAGATCATGCGCAGCGTTCATTACTGCCCGACTACTAAGAAAACACTTGAAAGAAAATACACCGATCTGACTTCTCTTGATGCATTCCCATCTAGTGCGATCTACCCTACTAAGGTTTGTTGGTCTAGTCGCAGTAAATAAAATCTGGTAATCAATAGCTTGTGTTTATAACCTGAGTGTGTGTGCGCACAGGATGAAGAGAACAATCCTCTGGAAACTGAGTTTGGGTTGTGCTGCTACAAGGATCATCAGACTTTAACAGTCCAAGAAATGCCAGAGAAAGCACCAGCGGGTCAACTACCTCGATCTGTTGACATCATTGCTGATGACGACCTTGTGGACAAGGTTAAACCAGGAGATCGTGTGCAGTTAGTTGGGGTTTACCGCTGTTTACCTGCCAAACAAGGCGGCTTCACTTCAGGGACTTTTAGGTAGCTGTTCTTTATTGGTAAAAAAAAAATACTTGAATTAAGAACTTTAGAAAGTCAACTTGGATATCTGACATGTTTCTTTTTTGTTTATTTGCTTCTGTGCAGAACTATTTTGTTGGCCAATAATGTGAAACTGATGAGCAAAGAAATTGTTCCAACGTTTTCTGCCGATGATGTTGCAAAAATAAAAAAGTTCTGCAAAACTCACTCCAAAGTAAGATGGACAACATGCAGGACATTTACTAATTGTAGTTATTTCATGATTTATGCAGTGGCAAGATGGCTTATGGGCAGCACTTTGTCCTTATCTGGGCTCAGAACCCAGGTGGGGCAGTCGAGATCTTTTCTGTATAGAGTTTGCACGTTCTGTGTGATACTAAATGTGATACTAAAACTTTTTGTGACTGACATTTTGTTTGTTTTATTAGGATTTTAACATGTTTTACACTTGGTTCTGTTTATGACACAAACACATGAACAATTTTGTATGTCTTGTTCACTGAACTGCATATTTTTGGACTGGGAGGAAACCAGAGTGCCTGGGGTAAACCCACAGAGACACCGGTAGCATATGTAAACCACACAGAAAGGACCTGGATCACCCTGTTTGGGGACTGAACCGTTGACCTTCTTACCATGAGGCGACACACTTAGCCACTATGCATTAAATGCTTGAGCTGTTCAATCTTTTGCATGATGTATGTATGTATATCTATCAAGATTGTACAGGCAATGAGTTTCTTTCTGTATATAGGATGTTTTTGAGCACTTAAGTCGTTCTTTGGCTCCCAGTATCCATGGCCATGAATACATAAAGAAGGCTATCCTATGCTTACTACTGGGAGGTAATGAGACCAACCTAGAAAATGGCACTCGCATCAGAGGCGACATAAACATTCTTCTTATAGGTAAGATCTTAAGGCATTAATGGGTGTTTCTATCGTACACTATTTTACCTTTTCTTCCTGCTCAGCATAACCAATTAGTTATAGCATGATCCGTTATTTGTGTGTAGTCTCTTTCTTCTTTGCACATAGTCTTAAGGATTTGCATGTAAAAAGTAGTGTTATTTTACACATAATTATAGTCTTATAGGAAAAAGTCTTGCCCAACAATAAAGCATGTGCATAGTCCTGTTATTAAAGAGAGTTTACTGTCTCTCTTTTTGTTTCGTAGGTGATCCATCTGTGGCCAAATCTCAGTTGCTGAGGTATGTCCTGTTTACAGCACCAAGGGCTATTCCTACCACCGGACGGGGCTCGTCTGGGGTGGGTCTAACTGCTGCAGTTACCACAGATCAGGAAACAGGTGACTTACAGTGCATAATAGTTTTCAAATGGCTGTTTACCAGATTTAGAAAGATGACTGCATGGTATCGTTTCCAATCAACCATAAAAGCATAAGTTCAGCTTAAGCACATGGGTGTTTTTATTTACAATATATTGAGGCTGTGGTTCAGATTAGTTGGCCGGTCAAGATCTGTTACAATAGTATTACACACACACATTATGGTCCATGTTTTGTGCAGCTGTTCAATTAAGCTCAAGCAGATGTTCTTTCCCCAACACTGAGCACAAACTAAAATCCAATGCTTAATTTTATTTATGGAAACAAGTCATAGGTCAATAACCAGTATGCAAGGTTTACCATACTTTACAGTTGTTGTCATGGTCGTGATCAGTTCCAGATGTTCCATGAAAATATAATTTATTAAACAATTCTAAAGCTAACAGTGCTTCAAGTGACCAGTTTGAATTGGCAGTTGACGCCTCCAAAAGCCAACAGTCTGTCAGGATTAACTAATATTGGCTCTGTCTGTGGACAAAACTTCTTATTTAAAGAACATGCTAAACTCAGTACTCTGTTCACAAAAAGAATTGAGAATCAATTCACGCATGTTGTTTTTCAGAAAGCCCAGATTTCTCATTAAATTATTCATAATCTAAATAGAATTTATAACGCTCGCCTCATCTTCATATAGGTTCTGGTTGAATCATTAGAATAGAATAGAATTCAACTTTATTGTCATTGCACATATCACAAGTACAGAGCAACGAAATGTAGTTTGCATCCA
>JAOUQU010000028.1:6927559-6941809 GCA_028566735.1 Ammoglanis amapaensis
AGCTGACAGTAGTGCTATGAAGGTTCATGGTTCTACTGTAATAGCTGACAGTAGTGCTATGAAGGTTCATGGTTCTACTGTAATAGCTGACAGTAGTGCTATGAAGGTTCATGGTTCTACTGTAATAGCTGACAGTAGTGCTATGAAGGTTCATGGTTCTACTGTAATAGCTGACAGTAGTGCTATGAAGGTTCATGGTTCTAAACTAAAAGTTGACATTTCTGCTATGAAAGTTCATGGTTCTAAACTAAAAGTTGACATTTCTGCTATGAAGGTTCATGGTTCTACAGTAAAAGTTGACAGATCTGTTATGAAGTTGACAATTGACATCTGTAATTTTAATATATATTAAAGTTCTCCTGTATAATCCGTCATAGAGGTTCATATTAACTATGAAGGTCTATAGTTCTCGTATGAAGTTGACAGTTGTACGTGCTGACAGTTATAATGTATAAGTTGACATTATGTAGTGGATGTTGAGAGTTAAATCTCATCCTACCTCGTCTTCTCGATCGTTTTTGAAACACAGACATGCGGCTCGTTTTTTGAAACCCTCGCAGTCGTAAGTCCGAGTCTGATTGGGTTTAAACTTCATCACGTATTCCAGACTGTTAAGATTCTCCATCAATAAAGTGTCCGAATAATCAAGTTTCCGCCGACAGGTTGTCTTCAGAGTCGCAGAAGAAACCCGGGCTGGTTAAACACGCACGGTACATGTCTTTGGTTTGGTGTTAACCTGAAGTTCTCTATCACAAGTCCAGGTTTTCACCATGGTGGCTCTTCTGGGTTCTCCGGGCGCTCGGTGCCCGACTGGGCGTCACTCCAACAACCTCCACATATTACGGTTCACTTAAACACTGACACTTAACGTAAATGTCGGGAACATAGTCAAACCGACCGAGACACGATCACTAAATAAGCAGACGTTCAATGAAAGTACTGATTTAACGCCATCTAGCGGTGTGAATCGGTTTTGCACTTGCGACTTGCTTAGTTTTTGTTTTTTTTCTTTACTTGCTGTGATTTTAACGTGGTGTCTGTGGTTTCTTTGTTGATTGGTTTTCGAAACCAGGTGACAAGCATAGGACACGTGTGTCAAACTCAAGGCCCATGGGCCAAATGTGGCCCGCAAGAGCTTAAATGATCTGATTTGACTTGGTTATATTAGGTTAATTTTATAGTCTTACAGTTACATCTGGGCCCTTTGAGGGCAACCGTTGTGCTGATGTGGCCCTCTGGGAAAATGAGTTTGACACCCCTGATCTAAAACATTACAAGCCATGAAACAGAGCATCTATTAAAGCAAATGTGTCCATCTGAGCCCTTATCAGCCATCTCACTTCCACACTTTAAATGATGAATTGTTAGTCAGAATAGTTTAAAAGCACGTAGTACAGCACGTGTAGTAAATAAATATTTATTGGCTTTATCATGAAACAAGCGAAAAAAACAACAAACAAAAAACAGGACGTGGGGGTGTTTCGATTCATACGTCCCCACCAAGGTCAAATGCAAATCTACACACCCTTCACACAGCACAGCATACCCCCACCCAAAAAAGTGTCTAAAATAAATATTAAATTATCAAATCATAAATAAATGAATTCGATATTAAACTGCGTAATATTCTGACTTTAACTTTCAAAATTCTGTAAAACAAAAATGCTGCTAAATTTTATAACTTTAAAAACAAAAATGATACTTGCATGAAATCGCTGTCGGCTTTATATATTTAAGCTATTAAATAATATTGTGAAATATAAAATATGGTGAGTGCTGATGTTAAAGTTAGAAACTTAATTAAGGCCCAAGATGTACAACAGCTACACATGTACACAGGACGCACACGGAAACAAGTTGTATTACACTATACATAATATAATCAAAAGCTTTTTTGATTTTATAACCAGTAGGGAGGCCTTGTTGGACCCCTGAGCAAAGCCCCTTAATGCCCTATTTGCTTCAAATTCTCAGAAACTCTCTAAAAAGTCATTTTAGATACAAAACTTTACAAAGTTTATATTGAAACAGAGTTCATCAGGGTCAGCTTAACATCTAACATGAGCATCCAAGTGACCAAGCATCTTATTTACCTTGGAAATTAGCCTAAAGACTAATAAGTAAAGACTTACTTGAAATTTGGTCACCATCTCGGCTATGAACTTCTGGTTAATAGTTGTTGTAACCGAATAAAAGTGGGTAACAAAACTTTTGTAAATAAAGACTTTTGTTGTCCGATAAATAAACGAGTTATACACAAGCTTCAAACACACGAATATTAAGAAAATAAATAATTCTCAAGAAAAGTCTCAAAAGACGCTTAATAATCAGCAAAAAGCACGACAATTCTTATTAATCAACATTTTATTTACAGAAAGAACAAAAGTATGTGGGCTGTTTCAATGTCATTCAAAAAGCAGGTAATATTTCTCCCCTTTGGAAATAAAGGAATTGACGTACAGTAAATTGAGACGATATTGGAAATGGAGATAGAGCATTCGTGGACCGCAACAGGCCTCAGAATTCACACGCCGCAGCTCCCAACTCGGCCTGTTTGCAAAATAAAGGCTGAAGAGCAAGAAAACATGGAAGTGAATCTCAATGCACCAGACTGTGTCAGACACAGGAAAGAGAGCACATCAATGAAGTCTGGGGAGTGCAATTAGTACAGCAATGGCAAGACCAAACCAAAGAATAAAATACTAACACCGAATACAAGAACAGATTTGTTAACCTAACATGGTAACATCTTACATTTCACCTGCAGTCAGGGGAAGAAAAAATAGAGAATAAAAGCCTATGTTAGAGTCTACACGATTAGCAGTCACAATAGTTAACGTGATGGAGAAAGACCATACCATGTTATTTCGGTTTAATTCTTTCCAAAATCATAATATGCATCATGAAGTTTTAAAACTCAAATGTTTATTTTCGATTTTACTTCCGGACCTTTTATGAGGGGAACAGGGGTGTCGTTTAATTAGCTGTGTTTCCGAAACCGACTGCATGAGAGGAAAACCCAAACAAAACAGATTAAAAGAAAACGTAAAAAGTTACCCACCACCCCCCCCTGCCCTGCCCTGCGTATGATGGGACAAGTGAATGAAAGCCAGGTCCCCCCCTACAGCCTACCAGATCAATGGAAAAAGAAAGCCATGTGAGTAGATCTAAATCCTCTGCCCATGCATTTCTGACAGTAGTAAGGACAAATATGTTTTATCTTTTAAATTACAAATTAAATGCATTGCCATTCTTCATTTTTTTTTGTTTTCTTTAATGTATTTTTGACAGATAGAACATTTCCCCGGTGTCCTTTAAATGCAAATGAATATGTCTTGGCAGAAGAGGAGCTGTGTTCACACTTGAATTCCACTTTTTCTTTTTCCTCGTTTCCTCTCTTGTTTTCTTAAACTTCAATGTTGTTCCCAGCGTAAAGCCTGGTCCATGTCCGGGCTACAACAGACCAACGAAAACAGCATTAGCATCACACACTGATGGAACTCACAAAGGTTTGTTTATTCGGATTTTACAGTGAGATGTTACGCATTAGTGGAGGAAAACTCAGCTCCCGCTTTAGGTCGACTAACACAATTGAGTTGTTTAGAACTACATCATTACAGATTTTATATACCCATAAATGCTGTTTATTATCCCAGGATCGCATGGAATATTCCAGCAGGTCACTGGGACACGTCACACGACTAGAAAAGTACTACTCTGGCCTTCTAACAGCCAACACTCGATCAAAATTGATTGTCATGTTTGCTCAGCATTTCCCTCACACACACTCGCACAGTTAAACCGCTATGGGATGCACTGCAATCATCATGGCTCCAGATACCTGTGACAAAAGATCTGTGCCAAGACCTTACGGAGTCATTTCCCACCCCTTTGCTTAATATTAGCATATTTACTTTGCATACATTTTACTGTAACGTATAAAGAAAATGCAGATTTCCCAGCACCCACCTGTTTCTATGGCTTGAGCTTCGTTGGTCTTCCACTGCTCGGCAACATCGTTCGCTAGAGGATCATCAGGGTTGGGAGCGCTTAGTAATGCCTGGATTGATAGCAGCACTGTGCGGATCTGCAGGGCTGGAGACCATTTATCTGAAAAATATTTTATATTAATAAATATTATTCAACGCGACTTACAATTATAACTGAACATGAACTTATAAAATCAACTGCAGATTAAAGACTTTGCTCAGGGGCCTACCTGCTTAACCACCATAAAGCAAATGCATTATGTATTGTATTTAGTACTTTCAAGCATCATACATATACTATACATATTTTAAATACATTATAAAAGTACTTAAGAGCAGCTGGATGTTTTATTATACAACCACATACCAGTTTATAACACCTACAAAAAACTGCTGATCACAAAGCCTATAGACAGCAGTGGCCTGTATAAATATTTGGGCTTTGGGCTACCAACTGGGTGATAAGTTTAAATCCCAGCGCTGCCATGATGCCACAGTTTGGCCCTTGAGCAAGGCTCTTCGCAGTCACTGCTTCGGGGACATTACATTACACGTTCAGCATTTAGCAGACAGTTTTCTCCAAAGAGATTTACAATCACCATTGTACACGATTTTGAAACAATTGTGAGTTAAGAGATTTGCTCAGAGGCCCAACAGTGGCGACTTGGTGATGATGGAGTTTGAAGCAGCTAAACGATTCGCCAATTGTGAATCCCTTTGCATAAGAATAAAATGAACGCTGGTGTAAACGTGAAATGGTGAATGTCAATCTGACCTTATACTACATACTAGCAGACACGGTCAAGTGTGCCTGGAGAAAGAATACAACACCGTACCGTAGTGTGCTGGCATATCAACGGTTTGTCAACAAGGACTCCTAGAATATCACAGTGAGCAGCTGTTCTGGCCATAAAACCTTCATGTAACAGCAACTTGCCGTGCTGAAGTAGGTCCTCATAATGTTGTAATAACTTCTAAATTCTATGTAAGTGAACAAATTAGTGAAAATCTTCACCAAACGGGTCAGAATTTATGTGAATAGCTTAGCAATTTGTATGTACACCTTGTTGAAGCAGGATGGGTATCCAGCTTACAACAAACATCCAACTGGGGATTGTGATCGTTTACAATTATTGAAACAACGAATCCCTTTGCATTTCACAGTTAGAAATAATGTCGGATTTGGCAAATTGGTGAAAAGCAGCAGCGCCCTCTGCTGTTTAAGATAAACAGTGAATCCGAAAACAGGAATACAGGAGATAAAAAGTGTCTGAATAAGGTAATGAGATCTCGCACTGTTATCCAGATCAATCAATTTACATTATACATACATATATAAATAAATAATGTAAATTGAGATCTAATATATAGACACTCACCTTTCAAAATATCTAAGCATATTCTCCCCAGCTTGTCTACGTTAGGATGATATATTTTGGTCATGAAGCGTACTTTCGGAGCTGCCATGGGGTATTCTTCGGGAAGAAAGAGTTCAAGTTTAAAAGTCCCTCCCTCAAAGGGGGAATCTTGAGGTCCGGCGATGACCACATGGAAGTAGCGAGCGTTCCCTTCATCAGGCTCTGCTTTTATGCCTGGCACCGGCTCCGCCAGAAGACGCTGAGTTTCCTACACAAATATAAAAGTTACAAAAGGTTGCTGTTCTTTATGCGACTTCGATATTAGACTCGTCATGAACCAGCTGATTAGCCCGTTGAAAACCTGCTGATGTCACAAGTTGTCCTGTGTAGCAAGGCTTGGCTGAAAAAGCAAGGCTTTGTTCTGAATTCCAGGAGTTAAGGTGCCTATACGATCAATAGCTGGCAGCATTCCCTGAAAGTGTCTTCTAACTGCAATTACAAGCGATTGGCTGCTACAGGCGTGTTTAAACATGGAGGGGTAGCAGGGGAGCATTGGAGCAGACAATCAGTCCAATGCTCAGACTGAAGTCATAACAAAAAAAACCATATATTCTCTAATAGTTATTGATAAACTAGAACATGGAACAAACATAAATTCGCCTTCATCATACCACGTTTGCCCTTTAAGTCATTTTCATGGAAGGAGCGGTTATTATATATCTTTGTTAAATCTATTTTGTTTTGCATGTTGGGCTTTACTGTGTTTATCTTTTGCACAGTTGTCTGTGGTCTTTCAGTTTGGATATTGATTAAAATTTCAAGTCTTGTTGCTTTATATTGTCGTTCCTTTATTGTTTTGGCTTATTGTGTAAGTAGTCTTTTGTGTTTTTAGGTTGTACACGCCACCATTAAGCGGTTCATTGTACGGCAATTGACATCTGGCATGCGGGGCACTACGGGACGCCTTCGCCCTTTAGAAACACATGCACCAACCAAGTAATTCATACGTACACACGTACTGTTGGGGAAAAAAGCGGCTTTTCTTTGTAGTAACATCGAGACCAAAAGTTACACTTTCAGAACTTTTCTAAGAAATTGAGATTTCCAAAAAAAGAAGTATTGCAAAATCTCAGTGTATTTTATTGACCGTTATTATTAGCACTGATATCTAAACTTAATAAAAAACACTAATCTATATGAAACATTTTAGATTACCACCAAATATAAAAAATAAACAGAGTTCACATACTTGAGGATTGAACATGATCGGGCTTACACAATGTCAGAACGATGCATTTGGAAATATGCAGAACATTTACTTTCATTATTTGACATTTTAAGCATTCATTGCTTTAATTAACCCACTTCCAGTTTCACATTATTGTAGTATTCCCGTAGTTTACTAACCCGAAACATTTAGTTTGTTTAGACGTTTTCACAGCCTGCAAATGAAAAAATAATAACAAAGGAAGACGTGACACTCCATACCAGTAGGTGGCGGTAAAGCACACCCTTATTGCCAACCGCCATTAAACACAAGAAGAAAACGTGACAGGAATTTATTCCATGTGTGGAAGGATGTAAAATATGGGATCATTTTGAAAAGGATAAAGATACAAAGAGGAAAACTTACAGAATGATCAGGAAAACATTCACCAATCATTCACCACCACCAACATGCATTATTACTTCAAACATGTAGAAGAAACATGTCTTCTTCAAACTTCACAAATGTGTATCCCGGTCTAAATGGTATTTTTAGTCGACTATTAGTCGATTAGTTGGAGTAAATGACGTCCACTGGTCGACCAGCAAAATCCTTGGTTGTGGACAGCCCTAGATTCTATAGTTGTTTATATTTTATTCTGTAGCAAAACGCTAGATTAAAAGACTCATCTGTGTGATTATCTCCCCCCCCCCCCAGATGTCCCAAAGCTCGACACAGCGAACACAAAAACTCGGAGCCATCGTTCTTCCCGTTCGTTTTTAACAGCACACCTGAAATCCAAGACTGGTGTGTGGAATTCAGACTCGACCCTCGGTCTCACCAGTAATTGCTTTCACCAACATGGATCCCTTGGAGGCTGCGGGGGTCCCGGCCGAGACTCCATGCAGCACCATTAACCGTCAACAAAGCACCATGTGAAAAGGGTTCGGAACTGCTTTCCTGCTGCAGTTCAAATAGTCGAGTGGATTAGAGGTTCAAGCCTGAGGCTCCTTAAGGTACCGACCACAAAGGGATGGAGAAAAAAAAAGAAGCTGAAATTGGATAGAAAATGCCAGGGAGCGTACAGCGGGCTGAGTGATCAGCAGAAGTGATTTCAGGATCACGCTGCACCCTGTTATGCGCTCGCTCCAATTTCGGTGGAGTGCTTGAAAAAAATCAAGGCAAAATGTGCTCAATATAATTCACAGTCCTTTCTTCCGATGTCTGTTTATTCTTTGTTATTTTATTCAGTCCAGGGTTTTATCAAGTCAGAAGTCAAGACAAAGTAACACCAATGAACGTTACCGAGCAGTTCATCCTCCCTCTGCATGTTCTCCCTAAATCCGGTAAAATGTTTTTGTTTATTCGTTTTTTAAACACTACTAGGTAACACCCATGACGATCATTCCTTGCACGATTCATTACAAAAATTACCGTTACAAAAATCACATTAAAAGCGGTTATAGACAATTTTGTATCTTTTGGAGTAAACCCAGGCAGACACGGGGAGAACATACAAACTCTGCACAGAAAGGCTGCAAACCACCAAAGCCAATGTACCAACCCAGTCTCAATAAACAATATAAAAAATCAAGTCTTAAATAAAACACTGAATATGAAGCTGTGCCCAAATTTTGATTGATACTGTACGAAAATAACTCCGCACAATGCTGCCTCTGTAAAAAAAGAAATTACGGCCCACAACTCGAACCATTTATAAGTCAAAGGTCGTTTCTGTGTGCAGCATTTTGACTCCGATCTATTATTTATTTGCTTTTGCTGATCATGTGCAAGAAATTGCAGACTGCCTAAAAAACTGCTGTCCGTGTTCACAAACCCACAAATTCCCTCATGTGTGACTAAGTCAGCAAGGCCACCCACACCAGGAGGCACACTGCAGGACTGTAAAGTAAGAATAATGCACACGAGCTCGGCGAACACATCAGGGAGCTCCGAATGCACTCTGGTCTCCTACCCATTAGTTAGAACCCTGTTGTTTTTGAACTAGAACCAGGAAGGGTTTATATATCGTCGGAATCGGGGTCCAACAGTCTTTATGCTTCATTAACACTTCCAGTTTGGAATTAATACCTAGTGCACTGATTAAAAACCATGGAGTCGAATTAGTTTCAACAGGGTCGGGCAAATGTCTACACTGCTGGACGCACACGTACAGCAGAGTCAACACCTACACTCGTATATAATTAAATTAAATCATAACAGGGTTGAATTTATTGGTAGATTGTGAGCTTTTACTCCAACAACACAACTAGTAACTTGTAATTTAATAAGGTAAATTTTTTCTAGTCTACATTGTACATTAATACTAAAAACAAATATGTTCTACGAGTAGTCACGATTGGCTTCGATGACAGCTTTGCACATGGCTGTGTCATTGGCGTTTTCGTAATCATCTTTATAATCAGTATAATAAAAGTTCCTCAAGGTGCTGAGCACTTGTTGGCTGCTTTGTCTTCACTCCGAGGTCCAACTTATCCAAAATAAACTCAGCTGGCTTTATGACACCCCATGACACTCCGTTACTCTCTTCTTTAGTCCAATAGCTCTTAAGTAGTCTAGAGGTGTAAACAATGAATACAAGTGATCGGATTAAATGTTATTGAATGAGAATTTGTCCCCTAAGGGTGTTGAAAAAGATTTGATTCTTTAAAGCATCGTGATTCCTCGACCCGAATCATCCGAATCGCTCTTACTCCCAAGCGTACTACAAACCGCATTATGTGTCCACACGGCTACCGTAAAAAAGGTCGTCTAGGCAACCGTACTGTAGGGAAGGCTGATTAGCTAGTCCTGTTAGCTGTGACTCAATTCTTCGAAAGACTCATTTGAAGGGCGATTATGTCAGTGGTACAACACGACATAACATGACATTTCGGAGGCTCTTCCGTATGCATCCGCGGAAACAAAGGATCCAAGCCTCAAACATTTCTGACCACAGGGGTTTGCTAGAGTACAAAATAACTACTTTTATGCATTGATATATCGTGCTGATATCCAAATATATGAAAGAAAAGTTGTGTCAGTTGTGCTATGAGTACAAAGTATTGCACAGTCG
This sequence comes from Ammoglanis amapaensis, assembly GCA_028566735.1. NCBI lineage: Eukaryota > Metazoa > Chordata > Actinopteri > Siluriformes > Trichomycteridae > Ammoglanis > Ammoglanis amapaensis. Next base: position 6,937,190 of record JAOUQU010000028.1, read on the forward strand.
TGTTGGCTTATGATCAGAAGGTTGCCAGGATAAATAAGAAGGGTTGCATCAGGAAGGGCATTATGCCAAATCAATAATGTAGACCACGCGCTGCCATAATGAAAGAAGCTTTTCCTGTAATTGAAACACAAGAGGGTGTCCAAATACCTTTAACCCAACTAAATCACTTTTATTATGACCTGCCAACTACAAGTGCTCCATTTTGACTGGATGCATGTTTTTAATTTACTGCCGTGGTTTTCAAATCCATAAATGCCCACGTTTATTTTAATTTCACATTATAAAAGGTAATGCAGCAGAATGTGAAGAGTGTCAGTGTGGATTTCACACTTTAAATGATGCATGTCATTATAGTGTCTGGTGCAATATTCTTAGTGATAATTATTAATAAATTAACATCTCTGATGGTATTTTGGGATATCTATAATGCATACATTAACAAGGTTATTTATTTAAATAATAAAGCTTTTATATTCTTAGTATAAAAAGTGACCAGTGTAGTTCAGGTCAATCCAACTGTATGAACAATGAGGTCCTTACAGGGAGAAGGTGCCCAGGTGGATTTTGAATTACTAATACAACCCTTCCTATTTATCAGGGCTTGGAACAGACACTACAATTTGGCTGGTTTGTGCTATTAACCTCACTGCATGTCTGCATGGGAATCGAACCTAGAACCTAGGTCCTTTCTGTCTTTTGACGCTGTTAATCAGCCATCGGAGGTCATAATCACATAAGATAATCACATCACTGATCACATCACTGATCACTTGCTCATGTAGTCATCCAGTCTGGTAGCAGAGCTGAGCTATGAACGGATATGTTTATTTTGTATTAATATATTGCAACTTGCAGAAGTTAATAAATAAATAATAATACATTTGATTTGTAACGCACCTTACATTAAAGTAAATCTCAAAGTGCCACAATGAAAACAATAAAAAGCTATAAAAGGTAAATTAAGAAGTAGCAGTAAAAAACAAGGTTAAAAAATAATTAAAAATAGAATACAATAAAAATAAATATATGTATATATATATATATATATATATATATATATATAGCTTGAAAAAACAGACTGCTCTATTTTGTCTTTAAGACTACCTGAGTAATAATGTTTGGTTAAAAAATAATATAGAATAAAATATTTAACTGATTAATGATTAATGATCGCTCAATGAATACTGATTTAATGAAAAATTTGGATGAAGATCTGGAATTCAATCCTGATTGTACAGAAACAATGTGGACACTCCGTCCCATCCACATTATCACTGAAATAAAACACTGTACTTGTTGATTCAGCACCGTTGAACACGTTCCAATTCAACCATCTCCTCTGCCGACTGTCGCGGGGATAAATGAACATCCGTCCTGTTATCAAGCGCTTTACGCAAATCCTGCTGACCCCAGATTTACACTGTATAGGGTAATTCACCACAACATGACTGTATATAAAACTAAGACATATGATTTAACACCCCCCTCCCCCCATGGTATAAGTGAGGCTTTTTGTACACGGTCGGCTTTAAATTGGCCTTATTGTCTCTTAAGTCCGAGCAATTCATTCAAATTTTTATTCATTAGAATGATTAATAATCCATTTGCACTGAAGGATTTATACATTCTCTTATTGTTACGGAATGAATAAATACTTAGTCTAAAGTTCAAACAGTGCCCATACCTAAAATATGACTAAAACATATGCACACGATGCCTTACTGACTAATATTTTTTTAATTGAGACCAATTTTACTGGACAGAAATGTTGTTTATTCATCAACATATAGTTGCATTTACTGACCACTGCTGGAATTTTTTTCACAGTATTAATAATGCAAACTTATGTACATTAACACCATTATTATATTATTGTTTACCCCATAAGACCCCGGCTGCTTCACTGTGGTCAGCACAATAGACCGTAACTGTGAATAGACGTTCCTGATTTGGCATTGTTTTTACTCCAGATGCAATTCCTGAGAATTTATCTGGGCTTGGAACCGGCACTATATTGCACATCTTCCCAGCTTACTCGAAACGTTCCTACTCACTAAAGTTGTGGTCCAGTTCAACGTTAAACTTTCCATGACATTAATAAAATTGCATTTGTTTAAAAAAGGGAAGAATAATATCGAAAGTTTAAAAACAAATAAAAGATTTCCACAGCCACATTTAAATTGGGAAAACTCTTTGTTAGTTGTTCTTTGAAGAGAAAGACGTGGAATGGTAATGGTAAAGGGAAATATGTTATGTGGGTTTTATTTAACCATAGTGCATGTTCTTGGACACTTAGATATAACCAGGGCTCCCCGGAACCAGAGAACCCACCCAGACACGGAAAGAACATGCAAATTACATACAGACTCCACAGTACATGGCAAACAGAGCTGACATTGTTTTTCTCTTTCATTTCCCAAATGAAATAGAACAAAATAAGAGAATAAAACAAATAAAATGGTAACATGGTGTAAAACAGTACAGATACAGTACAGTATTCAATCTAATACTTAACCGAGACTTAACTCAACCCTCACGGTGCAGGTTCAGTACTGTTCCTCAGTAAATAATAACCAAAAGTGTTACACTCGTGCACAGTTTAGATCTCTGGTGTTTAGCACATAAGGATACACTCTAACTAAAAGCAAACTGTGTATAAATCATTTTAAATACACATCAAATCACCATCATCACCGCTTCTTTTGCTGTATGTACACACACACACACACACACACACACGCACAGGTTTACTCTCACTCTCTCTCTTTCTCTCTCTTTCAAACGCACACACACACACACACACACACACACACACACACACACTAGTTTAAGACCTGATCAGGAGTGTGTTTGTGTGTTTTCAGGCAGTGCGAGTCATTTTCACTACACAAAACAAGGTCGTAACCCGGTGATTGATGGAGTGGATGATGCGAGTGAGATGTTCACCACCCGACACGCCTTCACACTGCTGGGTACCACAACACATCTTCATCCAGAGTCTGGATCCTCGACCTTTCATCCACTACATGTGTGTGTGTGTGTGTGTGTGTTCCTCAGGTATTAATGAATCCTATCAGATGGGTTTGTTTCAGGTTCTGGCTGCTATTCTGCACCTGGGTAATGTGGAGGTGCTGGACCGCGACTCGGACAGCAGCACCATATCGGTGGGCACACACACTCTCTCACCGTGGACCATCACCGGGGGGGTGGCACGAGCCAATCAACCCACCGGCATGCCAGCGTAAGAGCCGTTCTTTGAGGATTAACGATGGTTTGTATGTCGCCGGTGTGTAGGCAGGTAACACACACCTGAGCGTGTTCTGCGAGCTGATGGGCGTGGCCTATCAGGACATGGCGCACTGGCTGTGTCACAAGAAGCTGAAGACGGCGACGGAGACGTACATCAAACCCGTCCCGAGAATCCAGGCCATGAACTCCAGAGACGCGCTGGCCAAACACGTCTATGCCAAAATCTTCAGCTGGATCGTCGAGCACGTAAACAAAGCGCTGCACGCCAACATCAAACAGCATTCCTTCATCGGGGTCCTGGACATCTACGGGTGGGTACCACGCCCACCCCGCGGGGCAGGGGGGGAGGGCATAGTTCTTTTATTTTAATTTAATTATATTTACAGTAATAACTACAGTGGGACCTGCTGATAATATATATATATACACACATACACCTGTGTGTGTGTGTGTGTGTGTGTGTGTGTGTGTGTGTGTGTATACATGTATGTGAATTATACTTTTTAAGATTCTTATCAGTTTTATTTTTATGTTATTATAATATTATTTAGTAAAATATTTTTGAATATTTATTGTTTTAAGAAAGTTATTGGTTATTATTATTATCTGGATATTTATTAATTGATGCAATAATTAAACCCAATAATTGAATATGAGGGACAGAATTAAAACATAAATATATTTATTTATATATATATTATTATTAAATATTATTATTTATTATTATTTATATTTAATAGCTAATATTTATTTCGATAAGTGGCGAATTACGTAATTATAGACAAACAAACAAAAGCTGTGAAACATGCTGGAGGAGCTGAATTTATTCTCCTGTTCTGTTTATATTTGTAGTTTTCTATATTTATTTCTATATTTATTTTTATATAGATGAATATTTTCTACATTCATTATCTATACTCATGGTGAGAACAGTAAATATTTGTTGTTGTTGTTGTAGTTTTGAAACCTTTGAGATAAACAGTTTTGAGCAGTTTTGTATAAACTACGCCAACGAGAAGCTCCAGCAGCAGTTTAACATGGTGAGCATGTTCTCCTTTATACTTCTGATACTGACCTCACTGGACCTGAATGATGATTGATGTTTGGTTTCTCCTCCTCCTCCGCCTCCTCTGCAGCATGTCTTTAAGCTGGAGCAGGAGGAGTACATGAAGGAGCAGATCCCCTGGACTCTCATCGATTTCTACGATAATCAGCCGTGCATCAATCTGATCGAGGCGAGGATGGGAGTCCTGGACCTGCTGGACGAGGAGTGCAGGGTACAAGCACGTCTGCAACACAATACTGAGAACCGGAACCACTGCTACCGTCTGTGTGTGTGTGTGTGTGTGTGTGTGTGTGTGTGTGTGTGTG
>JAOUQU010000028.1:6951241-6969313 GCA_028566735.1 Ammoglanis amapaensis
TCTAGCATTTTTGTGATCATGATTTATTGTGATCTGCGGCAGCCCGGCATTAAAGGTAAAACTTCACAAATATGTATTCACAAATATGTCTAAACTAGTTCTGCCCACATTTTGGATAGCACATGTGTCCTTGGAATGCCGTCGGAGTTCCAGCAGCAGATACAAACCAATTACAATCAAATGCACACATTTCTAATAAAAATGTTACCTAGGATTATCATTGGCTGCTGATGTATGGAAACCCAACCCCATAAACCTTCAGCTTTCAACATTTCAAAAGCTCACCTACAGTGCCAGAATTATTAAAATGACCAGTAAGCTGACCAGTGAGAAACCAATAACCAAAACAAAAACTGAAAGTATTACTACACACCAATCTCACATACTCCCAAGCATTCAGCAACACGAATGTTTGCTCTCATCCTCCCCACTGAGATTTCCTAAGAGTCAATTCAACGGCTAATTGATTGCCCACCCAACTAGAAATGTGTGTTACAAAAAAATAGATGACAGGCTGAACGATTATAATGGTAAATGGATGTTTAAAAAAAAAATCAGCCCCTTAATCATTTACTGGTTGTTGCTCCATGCAGTGGGCCTATCTGAGTCATCATACAGCTTTTGAAATAAACAAAACCTTTGCCATTGGCTCGTTGTTTGTGGGGTTGCGGTTCAGAGAGAGGAGTGGGATATATGGAGTAGGAGTGGATGGCTTTGGGAGAAGGACACACAGACATTAACATGGCTCCACCAACTGCTATTTTAATACCGCTCTTATGGACTTTACTCACTATTGATGTAACATCTTTTCACATGACACAGAAGTGTTTAGATCACTGATGTGACAGTAGTGCTTTGGTTTTGTTAAGAGATTTATGTTACCTTTAATTTACTTGTAATTATTTTTAAGTTATTATTTCAATAACATTTGCTACTCCATGCTATTATACTAAATAAACGTATTTTATTGCTACACTATCAGATATCTGTTAATACACTGTCCTTACATCATTGCCAAAAACAGTCGACACATGACAACACATGTCAGGTTAAGGGACTCACTCAAGGGCCCAACAGTGGCTATGTAGCCGAACCTGGATTTGAACACCCAATCAGGTTAATAGACCAAAGCTCTACTCACTACTTAACACTGTCCCAATGTCAAACATCACAATTTATGTTTATATTAAATACATATTAAGGTCCATTATGATAATAGTTGCAGGTCACTGCAGTTAACTGGGCTAACTGGGTGCGAACCTAAACACTAAGATGCACAATCCAGTGCATCAAAGTACTGATCCCATGCCCAGATAAACGAGGTTGCTTCTGGAATAGATATCTCGCCATAGATTACTTGCTATAGAATAACCTGATAGAATTTTAAGCACTAGCACCTCCACCCACAGTAATTCTGTTAAAGATTCACAGAATTCTGGCAGGACATAAAGACACACAACTCAAATTTGTCAATAGTGTCATTCTTCGAAGGTCACACTGTCTGACATCATTACACATTAAATTGCATAAATAAGTTACCATTTCTGAATCACAGCAAATCATACACTTAGAAATAAAAGCTTGAGAAGGAATATAAAAGAGTCACACAGCTCAAAGTCGTTTTAAACTGTCCTGACATGTATGGTAACCAGGTCTGAATCCAAAACAGTCTGTGACCTTGAACTCTGACATGGTTTATGTGTAGACATGCTGAGTGACTGCTGTGGAAGATAAGGACATTACTAGTAAACTCTACTCTAGTTATATTCTAGGGTTTCATATCTTCTCTGATTACAGATCCTGTCAATTTGACAGTGAATAAGCAATTAATTTCTATATTAATTAAAACCGTTTATATGAATACAGCACTATAATTGAGCAGTGAAGGTTTCCACTGCATACCAGCATTCAGTGTTTGAATCTTGTTGTTCCAACCATAGCCACTAGGAGTGATGGTCCTGAGCATGGATAAATAAGAGTGTTTCTTCAGGAAAAGTTTCTGGTGTAATAACTTTGCCAAATCAACAACGTTGCATCTCAATGCATAAGAACTGACACGACAATCGTATAGGTCTGCAACAACTTATTTTTTAGTCTATATATTATTAGTCTATAATAATGCTATTAGTCTATATATCTGACTTGTTGATATACATTTTTTAATTTTGCATAGTGTTAGAAACATCAATTAATTAATTAATTAAATCATGATATTCAGGGTCACAACCTATTTGATGGGTAAAAGAAAGGCTACACCTATGATACCACTTATATTAAGAGCACCTTATTAATATAAAATGACGCTATACTGTATTTAGATTTGTTATACATGAAAATACATCGGTTCAGAGAACTTCATGCTTGTTAAAATTTGTGACTGGAGCTATCAGGTATATTTATGTCTTTGTGCTGAACTAAAAACATCAGATTCATTATGTGTACGAGATAAATGCTGTTGGAATGAAATGCTCAGTAAAGGTTCGACGCTGATAAAGGAAAGGATGTTTACGTTTTCATGACAGAAACCAGCAGACTTCTGTCATTACCACGTCGGCCACTTTAAGCAATTTACTTATAAACAATTACAGTAATTCTCAAGAAACTGCTAGATAACATAAAAATGCAGAGATAGGACGTTTTTGGAAGCTCCTTGTTTTGCATGTTTAACTCATTAATGGTGGAAAAAATACTGCAGTGAATTGGGATTGTAAAATCCTTCAAAAAAGGTGTGACGTGCTAATTCTTGTAAATGTACTTTACTTGGGTATTTTCTTTATAAGCTTTTTACACTGATACCAATTCATGTAAAACTAGTGTCGAGATACAAGACGTATGCATCAAGATCATATGCATGGTTAAGTAATTTACCATCACACCACTAGAGGGTGTTGAGTTAATGGTGGTTTGGTGCATTTGTGTTTACCCACAAGGTAGTCAACAAGTGAGAAAGGTTGTTGTAGATTTTAACTGATCAATATTGAACAATGAATGTTTTTAAATGTTGCATCGTGAAACTGCTTGCGACACTTTTCCTTGCAGCCGGCGTCTTTTTATTGCATAGTTTGAAAATTGTAAAGGTGCATGCTGGGCAACACTGAGGCTCTGTGGGGGGGGGGGGGGGTGGATCGAGTAGATCCACGTAGATCGAGTCTTTACTGTTGTAATGCAGTGTTTTAAATTTTTCTTATTCTCATGTGTGATGTAAATCCATAATATTAAAGTGTCAGAATCACAAAGATTATTATGTTCTGTATTTCTGTTGAAGTAAACAAGACATACAAAATGTCTACAGTGCAGCACAGTTTTTATTTTCTGCAGGTTAGGTGGATACAGGTATAACAATAAGTATAACAACAGGTATAATGAATAATTAATGACTTAAATTACATCAGATGTAATCTGGGATTAAGAAGAAGCATTACTGGGTTTGAACATGAATTATTTTCTTCATGAATTGACTGAAATGCTTCGTGACATGTCATTTACAAGACCGTTTCATGTCACTTGCAGGGTTTGTCTTTGTCTTCAGTCCCAAAGACTGATAGTATCTTAGTGTTAATAGCACATTTTGATGCCAGTTCACCCAACAAAGAAACCAGTTTCAAAAAGAAATACAAGAAATGAATGTATGGTAAAAGCAAAGGTAAGCCTAACAGCTTAAAGGACGCGTTTATGTTTAGTTTGTATTATAATATTAGTTAACATAAATATATTTACATAGAACAGCAGGTAGTTTGGCTGCCACACAACCAGGATAACACAGTATTATTTTGTTTTCTAGTATTCTTCCATCTCAAAAGCTTCATATGATGGATTTGCTGCCCTAAAATGCCAATAGGTGTAGTGATGCTTTGAAATGGATTGGCATCTTATTTGCAATTTTTTTATAAGCACCTATAGTGAATGAACACTAACATTTTCCCACTGCTGTTAAATGTGCAAATGTTTTTGAGCAAAATTGAACAGCATTTCGTAACGTTTAGGCATTGGGTGCTAATTTGATCCATAACCATCGTGTCAGGACAGTCAGTCATCGCTGGTTCTGCATTTGTTGACTGAATGGTTATCAGACCCACTTCTGCATAGGATTCTTTGCAAAAGCAGTGCATAGACATTTTTAAATAAACATGGCTAATAAAATATGTATGCAACATTTTCATGTATTTTTTATCAGCTCCGATGGATAACACCACATATCGAGCGTATAGATTTATTGCATAGGTAACAACTTGCATTAACAATGTAGAATGGTTTTTACAAATTTCATGCCACAAATCGACTGTAATTAGGAACAGATATGGGACAAGTACGTCCAAAGTGTTCTATAATAGTTGTAATCTTATTTACATTTTATACTGACTTTTATATAAGGGTAAAACAACAAAAATGTTTTATCTATGTTTACGTTCTATCGGCAATTCCATTTCAATAATTTCCAGCAAAATAAATATGTATAAATAACTGAAATGACAAAACATGGAGCAGGTTTGTTTGCATCATATTGCACATTTTGACGTTCTAGTGGTTATTTTTAACAGCTGCTCAAATGAATCTTCACCTTAAAAGCAGATTTTCAAGATGATAAGAGTCCAAGGTTCTGAATGAACCAAGTGTCATTGATATTGCTCTTGATAGTCCCCGTTCTCGTAACAGACAGCTTCTTCTTCCTGCATGGTCACTCCTCTTTTCTTTTTCCAACCTTTCTTGCGGCCGGATGAGTTTTCTGTGGTGGTTCCGTAAGACTTGATCTTACTGCTGTTGATAGCACTGTCACAGCTGGCCTCAGTCTCTTGAGCGAGTTCATCTTCTTCGATGATGCCACACTTCTCATCGCTGGTGCTTTCTGGGTCGGCCCAGTCTTGCTTCTCGCCGGAGGCAAAGATGGCATAGAAGACGACGCCGCAGTAGTGCACCATGGAGGCGATCACAAACACATTCTGCCACTCTCGTCTGGTCTGTAAATAAAGAATAAATGTAACATCTAAAAATGTCAATCAGACCGAAATTAAATCATTATCATTTTTAATCATTTAATCAAGTCTATACAATAACATTACATATTCTGAAATATTTAATAAATGTAACTGCATAGACTAAATACAAGCATCCACTTCAAACTTATCTCTACAAATATTGGACCAAACTGTTTGTTTTATTTGAAACTAGAATAAAACTAAAATGAATGACAAAAACAATAGAATGAAACAACACTGATTATTTTGGTCAAACACATACCCATAAATTGTAAATCCCAAAAAAGCTGATCACTAATTATATAAAGTTGTATGCAAATATATCCACAATGAAATAAACACAATCTGCCCAGTGAACTATATAAAAATAAAATACTTTTTTCACCTTTACAAATACTGTGTAATAGTTTTTACTTTATATATATCGTTTATATGGGCTTCAACACTAGACCATAAAAACAAAAAGCCTGCAGGTTTAGTATCGTAGTGTTTTATATTAATATAAGATATGATGTTTTCTATACTTAATCCCTGTATTTGGATTTAGATCAGACTGCTTACTTTGTGTTTGGTAAGAGCTCCGACGATGAGAGGACACACCATGCCTGACAGGGTTCCCACACCATTTGAAATGCCCATCAGGATGCTGGCATAACGAGGAGCAATGTCTAGATGATTCACATTAAAACCTAAAAAATACAGAAGACTTATTGTGTCGGCATGATTTACTCAGATCACTTAATGGATATTAAATACTAAAGCTTTGAATGTGTAAGAATTGATAATACAATCTATAATTGTGTATGAATTAGTGGGTTAGCAGTGACAAGTGAAAAGTAGAGGCAGTCACTCGAGAACTGTTGTATCTCTATTTTGGACGTCTATCTGTTGCTCAGTTGCAACGTCATCTGTCAATCTCTCTTGACTGTCAATCATCTTTCCCATCATTTCTTTCTTGATTTTATTTTCTATATTGGTCGGACTTGCAAGCTTTGCAAACATTATTTGACCAGGAACAATGACTTGGCCCCCATAACCTTCAGACCTAAAGCCAGTTTAGATGATTTGGGATGAGCTGCATAATGAAGGCGACCCAGTCAGGACCTTTGGAAACTCCTTCAAGTCTGTTGGAAAACTATTCCACATGGCTCATGGTGCAGGTGATTGAGTTCATGGCAATGGCAAACCCAAGTGCAATGTGCAAAGCTGTCATCAAAGCAAAAAGAGGCACTATTTTGGTTTAGTTAACATTTTTTCTTTATCGCACCAGCTCCTTTATAGTTTGTAAATCTTGACGTCCATTGGTTTAGTCCATTATAGTGTAGTTACTAAATAAATGTAGTTGCTATAGTAATATCCACTTCTCCACCAGAACTTTATTAGTATATATTAAAAACTATTTGTATTGGCATGCCAAAACATCTCAATACCTTCAAATTAATGTATTGTTCTTATTTTATTTCTAACCTGATATGGCAAAGCCACTGAAGCCCACTGCCAGGACAAGAAACGAGATGGCAACTCCACGTGTGTGTGAGAAACCAACCACCAGCAGCAAGGTAGCCTCCATGCCAAAACCTAACAGCCAAGAGTAAAGAAAATCCCCAATTTGTTCATTTTAACTTTATCTCTGCTGGTAGATTTAGGTAAAATTGTGTATTCATCCAACCTCCGCAGTTCATGATCTTGCGCACGGTTGTAGTGGAAAGGATTTTACGGCTCCTCAAGAAATCGGCTAGTTGGCCGCCAATTGGTACGATTATGGTCATCACCATGTGGGGCACAGCCGATAAGATTCCTACCTGAAAAAGCAAAAAGAGTTTCATTCAGGCTCATTTTTAAATACTAAATTTAACCAAAGCTGATGCTGTTCTAATTTATTGTCTTGGCAGCCAAAGTTTTCATTTTTTGTTTCGCTAAAACAACAACAATAATCTTACTAATTATATCTACTGTATAATATTAATAACACACACAAAGCAAGACGTACTTTGCTGATCGGAAAGCCAAAGACCTCCTCAAAGTAAGCTGGCTGACTGATGAGCAGGAGGTAGAAGGTCCAGCTGCGACAAAAGTTTGCCACAATGATAGCATAGACTGGCATGGACGTGAAGAACTGTCGCCATGGTGTGCTAAATTTCTGCACACCAAAAATGTTATTTAAATCATTTAAAAACCAGCTTTTAATTTGTTTATTTGAAGTCTTAAGGTACCTCAGTAGCACTAAATAAACTGGCCCCTTCTCCAATTGAGGTCTCGATGTATATTTTCTCCTCCTCACTAATAGTAGGATGTTCAGCGGGGCTTTGATATGCAAGAAGAAGCCAGAAAATATACCAGATGATTCCAAAGACACCTAAATAAAAACAAATATCGCAAAAGCTCATTTAGTAGCATATAAACAATTGTTCATGGTTTTGAAATAAAATGCCCACATTGATCCATCCATCCATTCAAGATAATATTTCGGGCAGCTATTTATTTATAATAAAATGCTATTACTGTATTATTATTTGATGAATCGATAAAAGTAAGGCATATTCTATAATAAGTATATTTGTATGTCAAATGAAATAAACAAGCATACCATAGATGTAGAATACTGAAGACCAACCCACATACTGCACCAACACTCCTGCCAGAGGCATAGCAATCACTGCCCCTGCATACGACCCTGTCAAACACGACACACACGAGGATAATCTTTGGTTAATATGCCACCAAAAGGAAAAAGTAAGATTCACAAGTGATCACAAGTGCAATTACAGCAAGTGATTATTCAGATCTTAGACAAAGATGAAAAGATGACCCCCAGTCTGCCAATGCAGGCTGTTAATATTTGTAATTTAATTTTACATTATGTGGTACATTATATCATCACACTACGAAAAAGAATACGGCAGCTTGTGTAACGTTAGACGTTTTGTACGTTTTGTATTTTGTACGCCAATAGATCAGGGAGAACTATTTTGTAAAGCATGGATCTTGAGTAAGAACAGAAAGTGTAACAGGTAATTCCAGTTTCTAACCAGCACGGTAAGTATTTGCATGCCCGTTGCTGACCAACATGGTACGGCAGGTGGGTATGAAATAACATTCCATGCCCTAATTGATAATAATTGGAGGGGGTATAAGAAGAATAAGAATAGTTATTTACTTTATATAGCCTATATTTAATATTACTTGATGCTGATTGTATCGTGGACCGTCACGGATTGTACCTACCACAGAAAGAGGTTGTTGCCAGTCGGCTTCGTTCTAGTGGAGGGGCCCATTTGCTCCACATCCCATGGCACGCTGGATATGTAACACCCTAACACACAGAACCATACAAGAGTTATTTGACCTCCTGTTCAATTTAAAAGGAACACTATAGGTGATGCTTTCAAAATAGTCTCTGGATGATTTGGTATAAATTATATTACGTGTTTAGATAATTATAAGTTTAGTAACGAGTCAAAACTTTAATACATATTTTAAACTTTAATACATACAATATTCAGCAAGGATGCATTTATACTTCCTCTGTAAGAGCTCATAGCATTAAATGCAAGAATGATACTTTCATTTTTGGGACTGACCTCCACCAGGCCTTGCAAGATCCGCACAAACATCACACAGGCATAATGAACTCTCGCTGCTGATGGGATAAACATGTTTAGAACTGAAGTCAGAAATATAGCTGCCCCGAATACCCTGAATAAAAGTGAGAAACACATGTTGAACAATTAGAAACAGAGTACTATAGTCTTCTCAAATCTCTTATATAATTATTATCAGAATTGTTATAAATATTATTAGCATTATAGTTTTTGTGCCGGATGCTTTTCCTGACACAACCCTCATATATATTTGGGCTCTTTCATTTGCTGCATGTTTTTGATTGTCGGAGAAAATCAGAGCACCCAGAGGAAACCACACATGGGGAGAACATGCATATTGTACACAGGAATGACCTGCACCTGTAGCCTGAAATAAATTTGCAGTCATAATGAAGCGTTTGACGAAACACAGGACAACTGTTTTACTCATAAACCTGTGACATTTTACAGTAGAACTGTGAAGTAGCCAAATTAGCAACATTTATAGTAACTTTATTATAAACGTTCATGATAATTCAGTCACGTCACAGTTCCACCAGAAAAGTTCACAGTTCCAATATAAAACTCTAAAGTTCTATTGTAAAAGTTTGCAGTGAACTTTTTTACGTCTATAAGCACAGTAGGTCTATTTCAGTGACTTGGTGACGTTAAATCAAGGTTGTTAAACATTCTCACTATCTTGATGAAGAAAAACAAAATATTTTATCAAGTTTTAAATGTGACACTATAAACAAAAAATGAAAGAAAGTTCTAAGTGTTGATAAGCGATAGCACTGCGTCATACACTAGGGACCTGTTTTTTATTCATTCGGGAGAATCTGATGGCAATTTATTTCATTTTGTGTGTTTTTTTTCTCCAAAGAGTGCGTAAGTGACACTTGTAATATTCTTGCGGCTGTTAGCAAGAAGAGATCAGCGTTGAGATCTTTCATTATTAACTCTGTCAGACTTGTGTCCTCGTTTTCCTGTGAGGCTTTTATTACAGGAGTGCTTATCTTTCCTCATATCAACACGCCACACTGATTTAAACCTTTCAGTCCAACAATCACAGTACATACCATTCAAAGAAAATAGTTGCATGTTGGTTATTATTAGATAAAACGTTGATTCGGAATGTATTCATGTTCCAGTGTTTTCTTATACTCTGGTTAAACAATGTCTTTAGTTATATTCAGTCATTATAACTCAAAAACTGAAATAGCCTAGTCATTAGTATCCAGAACGTTCACTTCACTACTACAGACTGTATTAAGGTGCTGTCAAATGATTAATGTATGATGTATTTGATGAGTAGGAACTTAAATCCAGTCTTACGCAATGTTAAAGGATCAGAGATAGGAAGGAAGTTTGCAGAATCAATGTGAAATAGTGAAAAAGGTTTTCACGAGAGATATTCAGAACGTATGACGAAGTCTAGATCAAGTTGTTATAAGGTCTAAGTCAGGCGTCACCAACGAAAGGACCTCATAATTTGCATATTGATATTTATTTGTTTCCTACCTTGTTAAATTATTGTTGAAAAGGATTGTGAGAAATCATTTACATGATCAGCATCTTCACATAGATGAATATCATTCATTATTAATAGTAACATGTCATTAAAGGTTATAAATTAGTGATTTCACAAGTGTGTATCAAACTATTCGCCCTTTACATTAGTTGGTACCCAAAAAGTAGCTCTCAGTTTCAAAAAGGTTGATGCATTAGGTCTTGATATAGAGCTTGTAAAGAGGATGATTATTTTCGATTATGGTTTAAAGTAAGTATATACATTTTCTAGGATATCATTTCTTTGTCTTCCTTCCAGCCATATGTTACTTAATGTTAAATGACCCTGGTTGCACGATATCATCGGTACGCACGATGATGGCATCCTCACCTGTTTGCTGCCAGCTTGTTGGAGATGAAACCTCCAGGAATCTGAGTGACAATATAACCCCAGAAAAAAGAGCCGTGGATCAACCCGACTGTCTCGGGATCCCAGTTAAATTGCGCTGGCTGAGAAATAAGACAAAACATCGAAGATTAAAATCAAAGTCTTTTTGTCTCATGGGACTCCCGATTACAGGAAATTGCAACAGCTAACTAGAAAATCACTAATAAGATATTAAGATAAAACAAAAGAGCATGTTTTTACTTGCTGCATATTAAGTGAAGCTTTATATTGTTTTTCATTGAAAATGTCATATACAGTCAAATGGAAAAATATCTGTATACCAAATCATCTATATGCTTGACACAAAACATATGAAATATCTGGACTGCAGGTATTATACAAAAAGTCCTGACATCAGATCGTCATGGACATTCAAAGAAAATGCAATGCCTTGATGGCAGCACATGTCTGTATACGATCCCAGTAATAGTACCGTCACTGGAGTCACTTATTTGATACCAAACGATTGATGCTTCCAAGATTTGGGACTGCGAACTCAACATCCACTTCCCATTTAAATGATTCTAATTATGCTATCCTAAAAAAAACTCAATGTGTACTCTGTCAGCTCAGGCCTGGTGGTTAAAGGCTTGTGATCGGAAGGTTGCCGGATTGATTCTGAGTGAATAGGACTAATACCACTAAAGTATCCTTGAGCTCCCCGGGCATCGTGGCTAGGGTAGAACTCTGCACCGGCACGTGTATTATGTGTCTTAAATGTGTCTTATACAGCACAGATTGGGTTCAATGTGAAAGAATAATTCCTAAGTGTGTAAAAGCACAATGTTGCAAAAGTATTCACATGTTTAATTTAAAAAATGTTAATAATATAATATAATATATCCTTATTTGAAAGACTAAAGAAAAGTTATGCAGTATATAAACTTTTTACAAATATTAAGAACATCTTAGTTCATGGTATTACATTTGTACTGCAACTATTCTCATTTGTATAAGAATATAAAGACGTTATAATCAGATATCATAAATGTGTTTTTTTTCCTGACTGTTATACAGATTATTTCCTTCTGGTTCTTTGTTCACCTGCATGACAGCAGTGCCGTTAATGTACACTGTGTTGTTGTTGACCATTTCCACAATGGCCACTCCCAGGTTGCAGCGGATACCAAATGAGATACAAAAACCAAGGCCGCTAAGGATGGCGATGATGTAGCGCTTGGGCAGACCGAAGCAGCCACAGTCCATGAGTGGTGGGCTTCGATGTGAAGCTGACACCGGCCTGCCATCTTCTGTAAGTTCAATCGGAGCATCATCATCCACGTTGGTACCATCAATCTTCCTGGAGACAGATGGAGAAGTCGGTTGAATTTGGAGAAATGGTCACACCAGACGAGTAGTGACAATTGTTACTAATATTTACCACTGAATATGTAGAATGTAGAATGGTTAAAAAAAATGATACTTGATTGGTTTAAGCTGAAACAAAAGTTGCAGCAACTGAAAGAAGTTTTTGCATGTGTGGTAAAATGTTAAACTAAAACCTTCAGACAGGTGAGATACAACAGCAGATAACCATGTTGAGTTCCAGTCCAGTCAGCCAAGAACAAAACGATGCTACAGTGGACACGGGTTCACTGAAACTGCACTTTTGAAGTGAATATTGAAATGAATTTTAATTGAGCTACTCCTGAACTTTATCTACTACGGTATCACTTCAATTCCAATATCCGTTCCAAACAAAAACTAAACTTAAACAAAAAAATACCAGAAAAGACATTTGAGCTCTGACTGACACTAACACACAAAGCCATCGTTCTCTAGAGTAAGCTTCCACCACTTCACCAGACTCTGCAATACAATAAAATTAATAGATAAAAGTCATTAATAAATAAAACATGGTTGGGTGGTTACAGAAGTCGGCAAAAGAAGATCTATCAATCTATCTAGGGACAGTGTAGCCTAGTGGGTAGAGCGTTGGGCTTGGAATCCAAAGGTTGGGGGTTCAAATCCAGGCTCTGCTACACGTCCACTGTTGGGTCCTTGAGCGAGACCCTTAACCCTGTCTGCTCCAGGGGCGACGTACTGCGCTCTGACCCTGCGCTCTGACCCCCAACTTCCAAGTTGGGATATGCGAAGAGAAACATTTCGTTGTACTGTACATCTGTATATGTGTCATGACAAAAAAAATGGAATATTTTATATTTATTTATCCATCCTTCCATCCATCCATTTATTAAGTGTTGGTATATGAAAGCAAAATGAATGCATGTACATTTTACTGTTTAATATATTATTTGTATTTATATATTATTTGTTTTATATTTGATATGACATCAGTAAACATGTCAGCAATGTGTATTTATTTGTGCCGAACAGTTCCAAATTTGAACATAATTATAGCAACACGAAATCTTCAAATTCTAATTAATAAAGAACAGCGTATACTATTTTAATTATGGTGTACATCCATGATGAGTCTAATCAAAGACCTAATGAAATGTAACAGGTCTGAGAAGGGAAATTTTGTCTGGAAACAAAAAATTCACTTTGATTTTAAATAAGTCATTGATTTAAATAGTAGTCATATTAAATGTTTTGTTGGGGGGGGGGGGGTGTCATCAAACGAATAGCTATGTATGTTTCTTACTTACCTTTGCAGGTTCCCCAGAGAGTCTCCAACTGTGTTCTTTATCTCCTCCTTTCCTGGTTTTAGCACCTTCTCCTTCAGCCCTGAAAGTCCCCCGAATGGCATAGTGACCTCCCGATTGTCACTTCGTTACAGCTCTAAGTACCTGGGATTGATCTGCTCTTGCCGAACATGCACAGTGTCTACTAGACATTGATGCTCATTCTCCACCGGTTGCGCTAGTGAGACTGAGGCGTATCGGAGGGGAGGTGGGATGCCTGATGCACACGCTGTAATAGATGGGTAGCACTAGATAAAAGATGCTGAAGATGAAGTGCTGAAGATGAAGATGTAACAGTTGCAGGTGTTCCACATGGGGATGCACTTGACTTTACTTGGCATGGGTATAAAATAAAATTCTACCCAGATGAAATTTGGCAAAAGAATGAGAGACCAAGGATTGTTTGCATTTGCTGGATTGTCATTGTGCAGGCTTTCCGTCTTCTAGCTCGAACGGCACTGAAGAATGACTGTGTTCCCTCACATCCCCGCACTTCGGTCTGTTTCTCATTAGAGCAGGACAGTAAGACAGGACAGTACAGGTCATGAAAGATTAAAGACAAAGTTAGTCAGGCAGGATCAGTGTTGGATGATATCAGCAGGTGTAACTGGAGACTGAGCGTTCTGATCTCAGACTCACTGTCCATTCTGTTTCAGAGTAAGGAACCCACAGAAAAGGTCAACCAAGCCAGTATCAACAATAAAACAATGGTGAAAAAGTTCAATATGTGGGTTCAAGTGTGAAAATGTCTGTTTCTGTCTCAAGAACCAAAGTTCACTTATTTCTGTAGTGATATCGAAGTGAAGTAATCTGCTAAATAAGCAATAGATCCATGAATATGTTATATATAATATTTAATATAAAGGCAAAATTGTTATGATTAAATATAATATAGTACTTTAAGGTCTTATTTGGCTCTTAAGGTTTGGCATATGCTGTTTTATACTGGTACTGCACTGTTGGTCATGCTGCAGGTCTACATTGTAAATACATTGCTTCATTTGTTGTAAATAGTTCAAATATTTGTAATGCAATGAATCTGCTAGATAAGCAATAGATCCATGCATATGTTATTTAATGTAAATGTAATATAATTATGATTAAATAAAATATAGTACTCTCTTATTTGGCTCTTAAGGTTTTGCATATGCTTCTTATATATGTGAAACATTTAATAATTATAATAAATTATTAATTCTTCTCTTGTGAGCTGTGATCAACATCATTGACTTGGCATTTTATGCTGGATGCCCTTTACAATGCTCTGCATCCTAGTGGCTATGGAAGCGCATTCCTGTTACCAAAAATAAAAATCCAGCACTTATTTTTTCTCATTAAGAAGACAAGATATTTTGAAATACTATGTCATTATTTTGTTATATTTTTTGTGATTGAGAAATACTTTATTAATAATAATGATTTTATTCATTAATAATATTAAGTAGAAATACTTTTAATAATGAGATAACAGTTTTTTATTTTAGGTAGCAGTAATCCAGTTCAAATAAGCGTTTGAAGTAAGGCAGGACACTGCCACCTTCTGGTCATAAATACATACAGGAATACAGATAAAATAATTTTAAAGTAAAATATTCAGTTTGAATTTTAAAATGCATTGTCAGCTGTTTTTGCAGATTAGTTTTAGTCATAGATTCAGATTCAAAGATTTATTGTCATATGCACAACGAGAAAGCAGTTTTCCTGGTACAATGAAATTCCTACTTTGCTGCTCGTTGAGAATGAATTAAATAAATACATAGATTTTTATTTGTCATTACACATATATAGATGTACAGTACAACGAAAAGTTTCTCTTCGCATATCCCAACTTGTCTGGAAGTTGGGGGTCAGAGCGCAGGGTCAGCCGCAGTACAGCGCCCCCTGGAGCAGACAGGGTTAAGGGTCTTGCTCAAGGACCCAGAAGTGTAGCGGAGTGTTGCAGAGCCTGGATTTGAACCCCTTTGGGTTCATAGCCCAACGCTCTACCCACTAGGCTACACTGTCCCTAATTTTATATATTGCAGTACACATGTGAATGCAGCTCCCCAACACTAGCAGCACTCATGGTGCATCACATAAGACACTTCCACCACCACATTTCGCTGTAGGCGCCATGCTTTTTTTTCTGATTATTGCAACACAATTTGTCTGGATCTCATCACGCTAGAGTTTAGCCTCCCATGATCTGTCATCTTTTTTCAGCATCGGTCCTGGAAATCTGTTTTGTTCATGGGCTTTAGGAGGGGCTTTTTGTTAACACATATACATGCTATTGTTCTGTAGTTCTTGCTGTGTTGTATTATGAGAAACAGTCAACATAGTTTGACTCTAAGCATTTGGCTTTACTGTAGGGAACCTTCATGACTATTTTCTTCAACCTTTCCCACTAAAAGATGCTCCTGTTTAGATGTGGATGGCCTGAACATCTCTGTGAGATGGTTCAAGTTCTTGAACTTTTCTTGTGTAAAGAGATTCTTGTCTTTCTCAGGTCTTGTGAGATTTCCTATTCCATGTTGTGCCATTGCTGGTAGCATGAAATGAGAGTTCTGAGAGTTCTGTTTTTTTTGTTACGTAACGTAACCGTTTGACACCTGCTTAGCGAAGAATTAGATTTACCTGTGGTTAAATTTTAGTTCATTAGAAATTTGAGGTCTCAACTTTGGCTGTTTTCCGAAGACTTTCCAAAGTCTTTAGAGTTAACGGATTGAATTTGCTATCTGCCTTATATTTGTGGGAGTATTTTGTATTATAGTATTCCATAGACAATGATGATTCTAAAAAGAAACCAAACGTATTCTGACAATTATTTTGGGGTGTATTCATTTATGCTGAGTCCTGTGTTTGGTCAAATTTAATGTTTAAAATTTAAAGTTCTTCACAATTTGATTATTATTTTTATCGGATTCTTTACAACAACCAGTCGATTTAAACAATTCTCTGGTGCAGATGTGTGAACTACAAAACACAGACAAGCCTGATACCGACTGTAATTCCAAAACCACAATTTCACTGTATTTCACTTCCAACTTTGTTCTGGAAACTTTTACTCATTTACATTAATGTAAAGCTCATCATCTGATCTCGCAAAAACATTACACACTAATTTAGTGAATCAAAACACAACGCACAATTTATTACCTCTGTTTATCAGTATAACAATACACATAATGAAACAATACAAAATATCTTGTACGACTAGAGGAGATAAAGATTGTTGTCTGCTTATTATTATTGTGATCAACAATCTGTTATTGTCGCTCATGTAAATAACATGCAACATAATTAAAATGTTTATTAGTACTTGTTCTTCTAGATCACAAATTCTCATCCTGTATCACACCGGCCATTTTCCACCTGGGCTTATGATTATCCGGGCCACACGTCTGTACCATTAACCTGATATCATTACAATCAACAAATGCTTGTGCTTTTTATTGCACATTTGACTGCACTGTCTCTGCAGAGCGTGTAAGCTAACATATAGACGTTCTAATGTAAATAAGCAGTGGAAAATGTTTGGAAGTGGAATTGATCAGTGCCTTGGTACCTTTTTTTTCTACACTGTTGTGAACATAGATTAGGATCTATATCTATTGCATGGTTAATGGAGCATGATGTTAAATGTGTGCTTTTTTAATTGTAAGTTATGCATATGTACTATAGATTACATTCATGTAATATAACAGAGGATAAATAATAAAAAGGATCTGTATATCTTGCTATTGTGAAAGGGGAAATTTACAAGAGCAATGGCATGCCCTGCAGGAAAGTAGTTTCTGTACCACTCCATGTAGGGATTGTTTATAAAACTACCTTTTTGTGTAATAAGTAGAATTTGTTACAAATCCAGGATTTAAAGCTGTAGTGTGTATTTTAGCTCTTGATTGCATTTTTATATTGTCACTAAGCATTAATGCTACATTCTTGGCACTGATATATATATATATAAAACATTAACATATAATAAAAGGTTCCTATACGTATGTTGCTGACAGAAACATCTTTCTGCCGGATCGTTCTCAGAACTGTTTTAATTGCATAAAAGTGTACTTATTATTGTGTTTATTTATCTGGTGTTCTAATGACTGTTACTTGTTTATATTGACATATACAGTACGTTACTCTTAACATTGATGTTAGGTTTAGAAGTCTTATCAGCCATGAATTTACTGAATACTTAACTTTGTTTATGAACACTGTAAATATGATATGAATATGAATACATTCATACACACTCACACGCACAATAAATACGCACAACAGACACTTTCTTCATCTTGTAGGTATTCAGCAGTGTTGGGTAGTTGCAGATTCCATGTCATCGAGTTATATAATTTAGTACAGGACGTACTTATTCTTGTAATTCGAACAGATTGGAAGTACATGTGGTCATATTTCATTTTGAATAAGCTGATGGATTATACACTTATGTCAGTATATTATATTATTATATTATTATTATTATTATAGTTAGGAGCTTACTGCAGGTCAACGGTGAAGGGACTTATGCCTAAACGTAGGTGACTGAGGTGTGCAGTTTGGAAGTTACATAACAGTCCACTGACATGTTGTGTAGAAATACAGGGTGATTTTGCTTTTCTTACTATATATTCCGACAAATATAAATATGGAACAAATATGTTTAGCTACTTTAACTAGTGGGAAATTGTGTCAAATATAATGCCAAAAGCTGACTTAATTTACCATAAATACCTTTTTAAACCTACTAAAATGGATTTCTATTAACAATTTTACTCTAATATAAAGTCCTAGCCTCCTGAGACCCGGACTTTTCCCTGATGTGCGTTTTTATTTCATTTAGCTATTTGTGATTATTAGGACCTAACAAGCATAAAAATTATATTTTGTCTTTGTTTTTTTCTAAAAACGGCTTCATGTACAACGTCCTCGTA
>JAOUQU010000028.1:6979656-6993065 GCA_028566735.1 Ammoglanis amapaensis
GTAGGTAGGTAGGTAGGTAGGTAGGTAGGTAGGTAGGTAGGTAGGTAGGTAGGTAGGTAGGTAGGTAGGTAGGTAAAGTAAGAAAAAACTATTTTGTCTTTAATGTACAATGCGCATTAAGATTATTAGTAAGTGGGAGTATTGCACTTATGTGATAGTGACACTGACAGTCAGTGATACTGACTCACTACAGGACATCTACATGCAACTTTCAAACACAGTATCTTCTCATTCAATGGTTTTTCTAGATCTAGATTATATTTATTTTCTACATTATATATTTATTCATCAGAGCCTGTTTCATAGTTGACATTCTTCTAAGTAGCCACCTGTCGCTTTGATGACCGCTTTGCACTTTTCCCTGGTTATTCTGTCAATCAGCTTCATGGAATGGTTTCCAACGGTCTCAAAGACGTTCCCACAGGTCCTGAGCACTCGTCCCAAATCTGACAGATCACGGCCGTTGGTCAAATGATTATTACATAGCCTGCGTGTTTGTAAAATGTAGTTTGTAAAAAAGATATAAAATCCATTAATTGAGAAGGTGCCTCCAGTGTTCAGTGTATTCCAGGTACTGTATATGTAAACGCAATTTAAAAGTTATTAACTGTGTGTGAATGGTTATTCAGACAGCCTACAGAAGGTCGCTCACGAGACGGTGGTCTGCGTCTGGGAGAGATGGAAAGAGACTGTCTGATCGGCTATGGGGCTAGCATGTTGCTGCTGGAGCGTCTCATGATCTCCAGTGATGCTTTTGAGGTCGATGTGTGTGGCCAGTGCGGCCTGCTGGGATACTCTGGGTGGTCAGTACCAGACTTTATTACTTCATCTAGACAAGTTTCTATAAACTGAGTGGTGTTTACCAAGTTTATGCACAATTTGTAGATGGATAGATGGCATACATGCACGGATCGTAGAGTTGATTGACACATGATAACGTGAAATTTACGCTCGACACCGTACATGTTATCCTTGATGTTTAGTATTTTTTGTTCGTTTCTTTTTAATCTCACTTGAGTGTTTTCTGTTTTATTTTTGGTGCTGTAGGTGTCACTACTGTAAATCTTCGTGTCACGTGTCATCCCTGCGTATTCCGTACGCCTGCAAGCTGCTCTTTCAGGAGCTCCAGTCTATGAACATCATACCTCGGCTCAAACTCGCTCCCTACAATGAGTGACGATCTGTAAACAGAGTGTATAAAGTGTATCGACTGAACGATGAAATTCTGTGGTTTGATTTAAAGTTTGAAAAGATTTGGAAAACATTTATTTAAGTGATGAAGAGCTTGCACGAAAAAAGGTGCATACATCTTTCTTTCTTATGAACTAAATAAATATAGAATATTTGTTTTTTGTTTGATCGCAGGAATTGTATTATGTTATGTATACGTGTTATGAATTATATGATTTGTTTATGTATGTTTCCTGCTGTAAATCAATGCGGTTCAATCTTCAATATACAAAACACAACTTTACAACTTTAAAAACACAATGCTTGTATTTTTTTGTATTTTAGTCTAAATAACCTCTGATCTGCAACAAAAAATCAGCAGCAAACAGTTTCTTAAGTTACATACTTAACATAGATAGTTGTGCATACATATTTAGTTTATCGATGTACTAGGTAAACCAGTTTGTCACCCGTACACGTCAAATTCTGTACATAAAGACGAGGTTAAACAGGGTCGTGACAACAGGAAGTATTTATCCTAGCTGCCCTGATGGAAGGACTGAGGTAAATGTACCGCTGATTAAGTGTTAACGTGACAATGTTGACAGCAGAATAAGAGCTTGTTGTCGTGTTGGCCACCTTCCTATTCTGATGCTTTTTACACTAATAAAATGTTCGCCATTCAGAGCTCGCAGCCACCCACTAAGCCGCTGTGGAAGTCTTTGATTGGGAGAAAGCAGCAGAATGGACTCTAACAGTGACTCGAAGATAAAGCTCGGAGGCTGGGGGTGTTGGTTTGTCTTTTAGACTTACTGCACCTGTCCTAGCTAATGAGGGCCTAATGAGAGCGAGAGTGGAATGACCGAAAATGAATGCTTCGAGAATGGGAGGGGGGTTGGGGGTTCCAATAACATTCAGCGTAAAAACTGTAATTAATAAAGCCAATATGGTGGCTAATCTGTTGGATCCTTAACTCTGTCTAATGCTAAGTGGAAAGTACTATACAAAAAACAAGAACAGAAGCTTTACGCTACTTTGGTTTGAGTAGTTTCATTACAGTTCATTGTATAAATAAACCATATGCTGTTGTCTAGTGGTTAGTGAAGGTTGTCACTATTGAGCCCTTGAGCGATGCCCATTAATCTACAATTTCTCAGACTACAAGTGTACATTTTAATTCTGATTTCTCTCTCTGTGCGTGTGTGTGTGTGACTCTTGACATTGTCTTGAGAACCACTACTTGCTGCATTGATACTCTAACCAGACAACCCAGCCACATGGTGCGTAACTTCTCCAACTTCCCGGAGCTCACAAGGCTCTTCCTCCTTCGGTTCAACCATAATCCTTTCTCTGGCTTACTCTCTCCTACTCCGTCTCCCCCCGTGGATCCATTCATATTCTAATCACAGCTTTCCCCTCTGCAGTTTGCAGGCACTCCATCAGCCCTCCCTGCCTCAGGCTCTACACTTTTACTTCCCCCTTTTGTAGCTGGCGCTCTCCTCCCAGCACACTAAAATAAAGTTGGTACAAGGGGAGAATGCGAGAGGAGGGGGAACCACGACTTGACCGGTTTCTCAGAACTTTTCTAGGTTTTAAATTTGACCTTTTAAAAGTTTTCGTCAAGACCTCGGCGGCCACGTCACAAAAACAAGATCGGTCCAAATGTAATCGAAGCAACGTTGTGAAACTACATTTTGACCTTCATTATATTGTCCAGACGTTTAATTGTATGACTCCCAGAGGAAGGCCCAGAACTTAAAAGTTGCCAAAAAAGTGGCCCTTGGATGAAGAACTTTAAAACTGAGGCAGTGGGGGCAGTTTGTGTTGGGAGGGGGGTATGAAAACGTATTAAATGCTATAATGGAAGACGGAGAGGCCACAGTGCTGGGATTGCGTAGATCTAAGCCTCTTTTTTTACTGGTGAGGGAGCTTTTCTTATTCAAAACAGCTCGACAAAAGACTTCCAGTGAGCCTTGCCACATCCCCATCTGACTCGAAGCCATTCATCAGCCTGCCGAGCCTATCAATGACATGTCCCCCATCAGGGCTCCTATAAAATCAGCCCCTTTCCCATGAAACATCAGCAAACATTTTGACGGCTCTGGCTTTTCCCCCCTCTGGATTTCTGGAGTCTCTGACCCCCACAAACACTCCCCCCCCTACTGCTCCAACCTTCACCCCCGCCACCTCTCCTCCATCACCACCACTGCCACCACCACCACCACCATCTTCTCTTTTACTTTCCCTCTGGAGCTGCCACTTCGCATATGCCTCTTGGTTGGCAGGCAGAGCACTTGGATAATCAGAAGGAGCTGACGAGTGGAGGGGGGAATCCTGCGTGAAGCCATTTTCTTTGAGGAGCCCCTGAAACTGTGGATGGGAAAAGGATGCATTGTGGGCTGCTGGAGGAACCCGATATGGATTCCACAGGTTGGTTCTGGCTGGCTTTGGGGATTCTTGGGAACCAGGGTTATTCTGGAACGTTCCTTTGGGATTTGTCTTTACCTCAACCTCTCATCCTGCTGTTTTTAAACCTTTTCATTTCTTCTGTTGATTTATCATGATAACTTTTGGATTTAAACTACTTAAGAGTTAATGTGGGTGCTGCTGCAATCTGGACAGTCAGTTGTATTTAAATACATTTTAAGTGAATCAGCACAGTGAGGAACTTCACCAGGTGACTGTTGGCGATGACTCTTTTTGGCTCTTTTTGCGTAATTACGTTTGTATAAACTGTTCAATCTAGAGAAGATTAGAATTCAGTTCAGGATGGAGAGTTTGAGCTACTGTTTAGGATCATCCTCATTTAGGGTCTTTTCAATCATTTAAAATAGTTTAGCTTAGATTTGTTTTGACCGTTTTTCACATTGTGTACATCTCTGTAAAAATCTTTGTGGTCTTGTTCTGACTGGTTAAGATTTAAGGTCCAGGTCTGAGACAGGTGCATCATGGGCCTGAAACAAAGTCTAAACCAAGTTTTAATACATACAAATTAGATGTGATTTACCATGTTTTTTTATAAAGGTCTGTGTGAAAGACTTGGGGATATCCAATGCAGTCAAATAAATGATCAGTGATCCGTCTCGCCTTTAGATTGGATTTAATCCAATTATTTAGACCCACTCAAGCTGTGCACTGAACAAATCCTTCAATTAAAGCAGTTCAGCTGTAATATTCTTTCTTATCAATTAGTATGAGGCCAATTTCTAATCTTACAACGAATTAAGCAGTTAAACATTATACTAACTAAAAAAGCTACTGAAAGTTAAGAAATTAATAATAGAAAGATCTTAAACCTCAGTGTGTAATTAATAATTAGTTTATATTTAAATCACACTAATTATTAATTACACACTGAAGGTTCTAATCTACCTAAAAGACATTGGACTGTTTTGGACTGTCGGACTAGAACCCAGAACCTTCTTTCTGTGAGACAACAGTGCCGCCCGTTAAATAAGTCGACCTGCCAAAACTAAAACATCTTTTTACTAGATCTATAAACATTTAAATTTTAATTGATGATTTACTTTCACACATTAATCTGGTCATTGATGTTATATGATTATAGGCAATTATTATTATATGTAAATATAATACATGTAAATATAAAACATTACTTTAGTTCTGATCACCTATAATTGTCACAAGTATTGTCACAAGTTTGAAGATACACATTTAGAAGATTGTAAATGTCATAATTACAATATTTTGTGCACATAATTGGATTGTGTCTGATAATTAATTACTAATTCGATGTTAACAGGGATTGTGTAACATCTCACACATGTATGAGATGGACTTCAGTGATTTTCTAAATCCTTCTCTAACTAAATGTCTGGTCATCTGTCTTAATTCGAAGTCTTTGCTGGTATAGCTAACTGTTTGAAGTACTTGAGAGGTAATCAGAATGTTGTCAGTTCAAGCCCGAAGAGCCAAGATCATTAAAACTCATTTGTTCAGGCTGTTTACTGCAAATGTAGCACAAAGTAAGTCTCAGTTGACTCTCTAGACTTTGATTCCATGCTGATGATTAAATGATGTAAATGATTTACTTTGATATAAAAGTGAACTTTCACTTCCATCAATGTATCGCAACTAATCAAATTGACAACGTGCACCATGGCAACCGCTGCTATGGTGATAGTAGAGACGGGCGGCTATAAGATCCTGTGTTAGCCGACTAGCATTCTTCACAGTGTCGGCTTCAGTAAAACATTATAAAATAATAAGATAACTTGTATGTGTTTCAATATTATGCGTTTAAGACAGACATATTAATACATTTTGTGTAGGAACTTCAGTAGTTTATATAGTTTGGTTAATTGTATTTTTTTTCTAAATAAAGACGCTACTTTTATGACGTCATAACTATTGCTAAAATGCAGCTAGCATTTCGTGAACGGCACATGTTTAAATGTTGTTTTGTATGTTTGTCTATGTCAATTATTTCGAATAAAATTCACAGTTGGAACAAGTGGCTTTAAAAAGCATAGCAAAAACATTCCAATATACAATACTAACATCTTATATTCACTTTTATACAACTATTTTTACATATTATTACTAAAATAATTGTCTAGAAATTTTTCTGACGTTGATAAATGCTTACACACATCTGTGTAAGTTGTCAGAAAAGTTTTAACTGGCAATAAAACTTCAATCTTGTGAAATATATGTTAGGAAATTTCACTTAACCGAACATAACAGACATAGATATTTGTTGATATTTTGTACTGATTTATTTGCTGTTATTTTTTTTATTCAAGATTATTTCTGATAAATATATATGGCGTTATAACAAACAGACAAAATAAAAAAATTATTTCACATTATTTTAAAAAGTGTAATAACTAAACAGCTATTTGTTACGCTTTATTGTAATATTGTTTGGTAATTCTGTTTCATTAAAACATGCCTCACTGCACTTGTTTACATAACTTTCATCATATATTTTAAATTATAATTAATAAGATGAGATAAGTGTTAAACAAAAATATATAAGCATTGAGCAAAATTACTTGTTTAATGTTTTACAGAAATATGCCTTATAAATAGTAGGCCTGTTTAGTTTTTTTTTAATTTCTAACAGGATTCCGTTGGTAAATAAAATGCTAAACGTAGTGGGCGTATATATTTGTAAAATAGACCCACTCATATGAGAATTACTGAATATATAAAGGTTTCATATTTTTTATAAAGCATGATGTTATCCTTTACTTGCAAAAAATCACATGTTGCTCTTCTCAGTTGTTTTTACAAATAACTCAACAGTGTCCAGTAACTTATCGATGTAACCTGATGATCATTTTTATTCATACATTTTGCAGAAAGCTGGATTGAAAGATGCCTAAATGAAAGTGAGAGTAAACGCTTTTCCAACCACACATCCCTTGGGAACATGTCAAATGATGAAAGTAAGCTACAAACAAATGTGTTTCTATATATATTAATATTTTAATGTGTATGATATGTTAAAATGACCATATTTCACACATTATTTATTCTCATTTGTCTTTATTTAATACAATTAAAGTAGTGCAAGCGGAATAAGTACACTTGCAGCTTTCAAGACGATAACATTAAAAAACGACTTCAGAAAAATCACATCGTGAACCAAAGAGATTATTAAGATAAATGTAGTGGAATAAGAACCTAAACATCGCTCAGTTATTCCAATCTACATCGATATAATTGGGGGTTAATCATGGAAACGAGTAAGATTTGAAAATCCTTTTAAAGCTGTGCTTTAAATGCATCCACAATTGATATTGTGTATATTTGCAGAAAGCTGGATTGAAAGATGCCAGAATGAAAATGAGATCAAGCGTTATTCCAGCCATTCATCCCTTGGGAACATGTCTAATGATGAAAGTAAGTCATGTTACTTCAATAATTATGATACACCTATATAAAATGATCAGGTTTAACATCTTCCATCTCATTTTATACTGCTCATACATATTTCACAACTAAATGTGTATTAAAACAGTAAGGACCTGATAACAACTGATGTATTTGATGATGGATCGTTTGGATAGAGTTTAGATTGTCTGAAACTTTTACATTTCATTTTATTAATCATATCTGGTCCATTACCTTGGTGATTAAATGCTACGTTGTTCCACTGTAATTCTGAAGAATCAAAAGAAAAAATGAAATAACTTTTCATTGTAGAATAAATAACCAGGTACCACAATATATATTAATGTTAGTAGATTACAGATAAACCTATTTAAAAAGCACTGTTTTTTGCATGAACACAAAATGTGTTACTTCAGTTATACATTAAGTGCAGCTAAAGCATGTAAAAGATGTTTGTTCAGGTAACAAGATGAAATGCCTTATAGAAAAATCATATGCGACTTAATGAAGCTTCTAATTAACATCGTCACCATATTCTGTTCATGAAATTAGACATCAGTGTACCAGTATGTAAATGATCTCTGTGTATTATTTTATACTGGGATATAATATCAAGTTGTTTCAGCTATTGTGACGCTGTGAACATGATTATATACATAATTGTAGGCTACATTGAAACAGTTGCTCATACAAAATATCTCTTCTTAATATTAGTTTTAATGACTATGAACATTTTGTAAATACAATACATCCCGTATTTCTGAAGTGAGAGGAAGAAATGTCATGAAAACCCCATTTAGACACTTAGAAAACATATTACACATTACAGACATATACAGATGTCAGATCTAAACTCTGAAACAGGTGTTTTGCAACATCTGGAATGCCACAGTTCTTTTTAAATATATTCTTTAAAAGGTATATTATATGGTTGATAGTGTTTATCCAATCTGCTTTTTATTAACTTTAGGTGTTAGTGTGGTGAATGCTGTTAATTAATTTTTTTGTACTTTTTTATTTATCCATCTCCATCCAATATTGTTTCAAAGCAGTTGAACATGAAACTGTAAAACATTCGATTTAAAGCGATTTAACTGTTGATTAAGTGGATTTAATCATTTTAAAGTGGTCAGGTTGTGATTTTGTATAATGTGTGAGGTATTTTGTAAATGATCTCATTTTAATCGTTGGACAAAAACCTTTTGTTTTATGGTCTAATAAAGATGAAGAGAAAGAAAACAACCGGGCATCTAAATCTCACTCGACTCCTGCAACGTTACAGTGGTGAGTTTGTTTCGTTATTCACCAGTTCCTATTTTACTTGTTAGTAACTTATATTACATATATGAGGCAGTAACAGCTTTGTATAATGTAATGGGCCAGCAATCAGCAGGTCAACAGCTCAAGCGCTTTTAACCTCCAATCGCTCAAACTGTGTAGTATTACAATTGTAATTATATGTTGCTGTGGATAAAGGTGTCTACTAAATGAATTTTTTTGATTGGTATTTTTGTTAATAGATTATGGCTTTACATACATTATCGAACAGTATTGAATTCCCAGTGACAACTTACTGGTTAAGGTACTGGTCTAGATATCAGAAAGTCGCCGTTGCAAGCTCCACTACCACCAAGTCATTGTTCCTGTTCAAGGATCTTAACTGTCAGTTGGTGTTCCATTGTATATATATATAAGTTGCTTTGGATAAAGGTGTCTGCTAAATGTTCAAAATGGTAATGATTTAATTTGCTGTAAATGTGCATCCTGATATTTGGGAAGAGTTTGTGTTAGTGAACGATAATATTCCCATAATAATATATCCATAAATAATAGTAATAGTTTAAGTACTAGTAAAAGTACAAACCCCATTTCAGTTATAGGTGAAATGCAAATAACTACCACAAGCACTAATATTTAGTTTTTACTTGTAACCTTGTCAGTTTTGGCAACGAATGGCAACAAATGGCTGATGTGTAGAGTTTAGATTGAACGTTCTTCATGTTGCAACAGTGTTAGATTGAAGCAAGACAGTACTTGACAGGTGCTTGACCAGACTGTGATGTACTACAGAGATTTATTCTGCAGCCTAGTGCTTAGGGTACAGGACTAGTAGTCCAAAGGATGCTGATTGAACCAAGGCCCTCAACCCTCAATTGCTCAGACTTTATACTGTACCCTTAATGCAAGTCGTTTTGGATAAAACAGTCTGCTAAATGCTGAAAATATAACCATGAATGCCAAAAAACTGATGCATGTTTGCTATAATTTATGTCGTATTGCTAGGCTGGAGGAGAACTATGAAATTGCTGAGGGTGTTTGTATCCCACGCAGTGCACTTTACATGCATTATCTTGACTTCAGTGAGAAACATGATACTCAACCTGTGAATGCCGCCAGCTTTGGGAAGGTAAGCGATCAAAATTGCAATCAGTTATCAAGCAAATGTTACAGATTTTAAAAGAGAGAACAAATTCACAGTTATGTTGGAGACATGGCTTACAGTGGATGTTCAAATTTTGATCCCGATTGTGTTAAATGGGGTTTAAAGGTCAGGAAAAAGATCTTGGAACTTCCTTTTATTCCAAACCGTCATGCTGAGCTCTTTGTACAAACATCGCCTGAACTTTAATAAATAAATCAAATAGATATTCACATGTTTGCTTTTATAATGTTATTAGGTCGTGTAAGCCACTGCTTAGCAGAACACTTAATAAAACACGTCCCACAATTGACTTTTTAAAGCTGCTAGTTAGACAACTCGAACTTATATAAATGCTTCCACTTGTTCCCGCAACCCCTCTAAGCACCTCCTTACGTCTGCACCACCTGACATCCCTGCCCCGTACCCCAGCTCCTGTCCGAAAGATATTGAAAAAGAGAGGGGGCCAGGATTAATGTGTAATTAAAGAAAATTTGGAAGGGCGAGATGTTGCGGAATGTTAGATCAGTGGCTGGAGCAGCGTGGGGTGTCCTTTAGGAAGGCTTCATTGATTCTGGACAAAAAAGTAAGAGAGAGTTGGGGCTGCCTCCCTGTCTGCTCATTTATCAAGCCGAGCCTGACAGAAACTTCACAGCTTGGCCCCTTTTTTCATCCCACACAATAGAGAGCTCCACTGTTTGCTAAAGGTTCTGCACCGGGTGCTGGACCAAGGAGCCAATCTTATGGACAAAAACAGAACAGAAAAAGACATAAAAAAGAAAAAAAGATGGATGTTGTGAATGTGACAGCTGGCAGGAACATCACCGGTCCAGCTGAGAGCATCTTTCATAAATGATCCAAAGTTTCACTAATCTTCCATTTATAATTTGTAAGCACTAACTGTTTAATGTTTATTTTTTTATTATAAAAACCATTAT
Organism: Ammoglanis amapaensis; assembly: GCA_028566735.1. Lineage (NCBI taxonomy): Eukaryota > Metazoa > Chordata > Actinopteri > Siluriformes > Trichomycteridae > Ammoglanis > Ammoglanis amapaensis. Next base: position 6,990,046 of record JAOUQU010000028.1, read on the forward strand.
TATGATCAAACCACCAATTATATAAACCACCATTATGATTGTTTTTTGCAATTACATTGAATGCAATTTGCTCCTAATTTTATGTACCTTGTAAACTTTAAAGCGTTATTAAAGTATTATATATAATTCTCACTCCATGCAAAATTGGGGCAGTTTGTTAAATGTCGACTCGTTATTTTTTATTATAAAACATATTGCTGCTGTAAAATATATGAATATAGGTTATGTTAATTGCAAGATTTAGATTGCAGTCTTTCTTGTCTCCATGATGGGACAACAGTAGCTTAGTGGGTTTGGACTATCGACTAAAAGGTTATAGGTTTGAATCTCTGCTGTACTAGGCAGTTAAAGGGATCTGACCTCAGCTTCTGAACAAGCTGGTATTTGCACACAAAAGTTTTTTTCTTGTACTGTAGACTTGTTTATTTATATATAACAAATAAAATCATTTGATTCTATTCTATATAGATAATAAGGCAGCAGTTTCCTCAGTTAACTACTAGAAGACTGGGAACCCGGGGCCAATCCAAGTAAGTCTTCACATGCTGTAACTATGCTCATAATGTTTTCTGCTTCTCCTTCTGCTCCGTTGAGGTTTTTTTATTGTGTGAGACTGTAATAAAAATATTACAGATGTTCTAGGAATAAAACAGTTCATGTTATCATGAATGGTTAAAAGCTTAATTGTTTAAAGCAAGGTACTCAAGATCTCCAAGATCTAATCTTTATAACAACATTAACACATTTAATGGTCTTTAGCCATTTGTCTGGCTGTTAGAGTAATGGCCTTGTGATCAGTAGGTTATCGGTTCGATTCAGAGTGTCGTAAGGTCACGATAGGTCACGAAATACTAACTGTTCCCCATGCACCGTGGCTAGGGAGGCTTATTGCTTCCTAGTGTGTGTGCACGGATTGGGTTATATGTGACGGATTCATTCCTATGTGTGTAAAAAGAGTATTTTAAACTCTATTCTAAATTCTAAAGCAAAATAACGATGATTATTGTTGACTATTAAAATAATTTACAGCCCACACCCTTTCTATATGTGCCGTTTTTTAAATCAACACTTTTTTCTATAATGCAAATAATATCTTAATTTGAGTTACTAATTAATTCCCTACAATGAAGGATAAGTTGTATTTAAATCATCGTTTCTGTCTTAAATTTGTAGGTACCACTATTATGGATTAGCAGTAAAGGAGAGCTCACAATACTACGATGTGATGTACTCTATTAAGGGCACCGCCTGGGTAAACGGAACAGGCAAGAAAGAAGTAACAAAGCAGACTGTGGCGTATTCACCGCGCTCCAAACTGGGCACTCTGCTGCCGGACTTTCCAAATGTCAAAGACCTAAATCTGCCCGCCAATCTGCCAGAGGAGAAGGTAAATAAGAACCGTAAATAAAAAGCAATGACTTTCCATTCGCCCGCCCCTCCGGCCCCCTTCGTTTCTCAGCCCCTTTCATCTGCCCCCTGCACCTTTCCTGGGTCTTGATTTAAACAGAGGATTTACATGCCTGGTCCAAACGAACTCTTAATCTTTCAAGTAGATAATAAGATCTCACACACAACTAAATACAGCCTCTTGCTGTCGGGTTTTCAAAAGCCCGCTGTAATTTTAAATGCTCGATGGGATGCTGATTTCAAAAGGCACTTTTTATACACTTCAGTTGGCTAAAGTTTGTGGCTAGTTTGACTGAAAACAAAGTAAAAGAACATTTTATAATAATTGTCCAATGTAAAATCATGTTTGCATTTAAATGTAAAAAAATCTATTTCATGAAGAATAGCTGAAGTAGTAATTAAGAGTAGTGATAAACATAATATCATAATAGTATAGCCGAAGCACGCTAGCCAACAAACGCATAATTCCAAGCAGTGCTATCGACCAATCGTTTACATACAGACGTGATTTTTTATGTCTTAGTGTTTGATTGGCATCCTGGAGGCATTGGATAGGCATTGGAGGTCATTCCCATGAAATTGGAACCATTGTGGCCTTGATGTGGCCTTGACGAGAATAAAAAATGGTCAACCATTTAATAAAAGAAACGATCCATGACAAATACAAACAATACAATTACTGCTTTTGTATTAAAGACACTGTGTGTGTGTATTTTTACGTCAAATAAAGTTGTGTTTGTGCTGTATGAATGTCGTATTTAAAAAGAAAGTTGCTCTAAGATTTGTGCATTTAATCATTAGCCTTGTCCATAATTTCCTTGTGACACGGTACAACACAAGCCTACATTTTAATTGCATTATTTGACATATAAGCTTCTGTTAAAATGTTCTTTATTGTTTTCTAGGTTTCAACGTTTATCATGATGTACAGGACTCATTGTCAGAGAATACTAGACACGGTAATCCGTGCCAATTTCGATGAGGTGCGTGTCTTACAAGTTACATGATTTAAATCATATACGGTTGTGTGTTTTATTAATTACAAGCTTTAATAGAGTTCATGTTAATGGTCTCCTAATATGTGCTCTTACGATGTTGTATTAGATGTTCATAATGATTCAAATACGGTTTGTTTGTGAAGGTCCAAAGCTTCCTGTTACACTTTTGGCAAGGCATGCCCCCACACATGCTGCCGGTGTTAAGTTCATCTACTGTAGTGAACATCGTAGGTGTGTGTGATTCCATCCTGTACAAAGCCATCTCGGGTGTTCTGATGCCTACAGTCCTGCAGGCTCTTCCTGACAGGTGAGCGTAACAGTAACAGATCCACAAGATTACTTGCTCACCATTACACACACACAAAGGACTGCATGTTTTTGGACTGTGGGAGGAAACCAGAGTACCTGGAAGGAAACTCACACGGGCTCGAGGAGAACATGCAAACGCTTGCTGTGAGGCGACAATGCTAACCACTAAACCACTGTACCATTCTATTATATATATATATATATGGCGACACGGTGGCTGAGTGGTTACAGCACTGTCGCCTCACAGCAAGGAGTCCCGGGTTCGATCCCCGGGGCGGGCCGGGGACTTTCTGTGTGGAGTTTGCA
>JAOUQU010000028.1:6993165-7004035 GCA_028566735.1 Ammoglanis amapaensis
TTCTTCCTGTAATTTTCAGGGAGTTTTTCCTTGCCACAGTCGCCCTCGGCTTGCTCAACAGGGGTTTCTGTTTGTCATGTTTTTTGCTTTGAGACAATGTGTATTGGAAAAAGTGCTATATAAATAAAGTTGACTTGACTTGAAATATTACCATGTATTTACAGTTTTACATAATTTACTAAGACTGAAATTGGCATGATAGTCTAGGCTACATTTCAAATCTGATTGGTTGTCACACACACACACACCCCCACCACCACCGGCACTTCTTCCCCTCTCAACATCCCCAGGAGAGTTTTTTTACTGCAGCTAAATAATGTCCTATATTTATTTAGTTTTCTAATATCATTTGTTTGTTCATGTATTCATGTTACTGTTGTTGTTAAAATGACATTAATCGATATCATTTCTTATGATTTTATATATTTTCTCTACTTAAAATTTAAAATGATCCTCTTCTTGTTTTGCTCTCATGAACAATTCCATTTAAATCCCATTTTAATAGAAAAATGTTCCTTCTACCGCGTTATTTTTAACATGCACCTGTCTGTACAGCTGCCGGTGCTATCAGAAGGATTCTCACGCATGAGCTCAGGGAGCTTCAGTTCAATCTGGATCGTTTACATTGCTCATGACAGAAATGAAAAAGATCAGACGGGATTATAAATTAAATGACGATTTATTGGTGTTAATTGTAAGCAGATGGGCATGTGGTCTGGAGCGATGAGACTCAACAACGCTAAGTAAACTAGTCTTGTGTGTTTACCCTCAGAACAGTCTGGGTTCTTCGTGACATGGAAGACAAACGACTGGGGAGGATGATAAAGTGTCAAGAAGTGTTGAGTGGAAGCTTCAGTAATGTTAATGGGACTAGTTCTCTGTGTAATCAGTTGGAAATCGCCGTTCTGTGGTGATGAATGCAGTTGATCGGATCGACGGTCTCTATTAACACTAGCACAGAGCAGCTCATTTGTACAAACTACAGACACGGTGCCAACTGGACACCCAGTTTTCTGCCCACGTAGCCCAAACCAACGCAAGTTTGAACATGTTTATACAATAAACATCCATTATTATTAAGGCAAAGCAATAACGTATTCATATCCTGTATATGTTTTACGTTATACATAGTCCTGAACGTTTGCACTTCTGCTGATCCTTTAAATGATCCTGAGACGAGCTCATAAGACGATTGTATTTAATTGACTACATATTTAGTTTGTAAAAAGAATCGTCAGCCGTTAAATAGACAACAGCTTCAACAGGAAAATGAAATAAAGATCATAAACCTTCCGTTAAATCAGGCATGTTTTTCTGTTCAGGTTCCAAAAGTAGTGCCAGATGTGAAGGTGGAACCTGTTGTAAGTAAATAATTATATTTTCTGTAGTTTAAAGCTGTGTTTTCTCTTAAATTAAATTATATTTCCCTCCTCCGACCTTTGAGGAAACTGACGTGTGAGATTTATTTTATGGCTTCTTGACATGTCTTGTCAAATAAAGTTCTTTGATCAGCCCTCGAGCCTGTTTTTAAACTTATACCTGATATACTTTTGCTTTTTGATTTGAACGTATTCTCTTTCATAATATACATTTCTTTATTTCCTTTCATGTAAAGAATTCAAATTGTATTCAAGCTTTTCTTTCGGTAGATATAATTCCCATTTTAATCATCAATCACGGTCACTTCTTTATTACACACTTACAATGGTGTGAAAAAGTTTTTGCCCCCTTCCTCATTTCCTGTTTTTTGCATGTTTGTCACACTTAAGTGTTACTGATAAATCAAACCAATTTAAACAATAGTCAAGGACAACACAAGTAAACACAAAATGCAACTTGTAAATGAAGCTGTTTATTATTAAAGGAGAAAAAAAAAATCCAAACCATCATGACCCTCATGGCATACAATATCACAGGCATATCAGAGCTTGGGCGACCATATGGAAGGGAAAATGGCCTACATATAAATTTATCGCTATTTTCAAAGCTAATATGACAAAAGTCAGGAACCATTTTGCCTATCAACATAACAACTAAACTACATACACATATTGAATGTTTACTTTCACACACAATATTTGATGCACTCACTTGCCGCACATACTCAAGCACACTTATGCAAACACACAAATGCAGCCTAACACAAAGTCATGTGTGTGCAAGCTAGCGCAGGGGTCACCAACGTGCCCTCATGAGTGGCCCACGGGCTTGCATGGCCTCTGATTTGCCATGACACTTGTCAATGTGTCATGAGGGGCTCGTACCCCGTAATTGCCGCTTGTGGCTATATTTATTATTATTGTTGTTGTCTTTGTTGTTGCATTTTTTTAGATGTAAAGCTTCTGAATGTTACTGTACTTGACTAAAGTACTTGTATTTATTGATATTCTATTCCTCTGTTTTTATAAATCTCCTTGTTCCCAAATATTATCTTTATTATACAGATTCAAGAAGTTAAAGAGGTTAAAGAAGTTAAAGAAGTTAAAGAGGTTAAAGAGGTTAAAGAGGTTAAGGCAGGTAAGAATATTGCAGCATAACAAATGATCACTATTAAAGATTGTGTCATTTAAAAATAACATTATTATTAATACTATTATTATTATTGATAACATAATGATCATATGTTTTTGGAACTTCTCAGAGCCCGTACCCCCTCCTCAGATCCCAGCAGTGGAGGTTGTTCCTGATGTCGGACCTGAAGACGGCACATTTTTAACTCCAAGGTAGATGTGTTATAACTCCACATAAGATTATAAACATTTCTGTATGATTTTGTTCCATTTAATGTGACCAACATTAGTTGGGCAGTGATGGCATAGTGGTTAAGGAATTGGGCTAGTAATCAGCAAGTCGGCAGTTCAAGTACCACTACCAACAACTTACCAACATTGAGTCCCTGATCAAGGCTCTTAACCATCAATTGCTCAAAATAGTGTCGAGTTATATTTCGTTTCGGATTAAACTCTGTGTCGGCTAAACTCTGAAGATATACATGCACTGAAGAGGAACCATGTCTAACCTGCCCTCCTCAGGCACAGCCAAATATGCTTGTTTAATGTCTAGCTATGTCAACCAAACTTGAGCACGTGACCCATTTTTGGGTCTGTTTTTATCTCTATGTTAATGTTCGAAATAGCAGAACATATTGTTTTTGTAATTCAGGGTAATGGAGTGGCTAAAGCAAGGGTTTGAGAAGGTCGTTCCTCAGCCTGGAAATACTCAACGGAGTACTGAAGCTGCCGCTAAGAAGGAAATCACAGCTCCAGAACCCCCTCATACATTCACACAGGGTACACACACGGTTTACTTTCTTAATTTCCTGAGACCCAGACTTTTCCCTGATGTGTGTTTTTTATTTCGTCTCGCTATTTGTGATTAGTAGGACCTAACAAGCATGAAAATTATATTTTGTCTTTGTTTTTTTCTAAAAACGGCTTCATGTACAATGTCCTCGTATGGAGACAGTTTGTTAGGAAACTGTAGGATGTTGGTTTTAGGGACTCTTAAATGCCACGCCCACACACCAGCAGAAGGACTCAAGAAAGTAGAAATAAATTGAACTTTTAATAACTAAAACAGAACAACACATGACAAATAAACAAACAGAACTAACGCAAAGATCCAAGAACAAAAAACAAAACAATGAACCAGCAATGAACATGGGGAAAACACAAACTTAAATACTAAACGTAATTAGTCCCAAACAGGCTGCAGGTGTGCACCCTCATCAAGGTGGGATGAGTACGTAGGGAAGGGGGTGTGGTTAGAGGCACCCAGACTGGGTGTGAGGAACACCATTCTTCACATTCTCATTGTGAGGGTAAAAGGGTATAAGTCTAATTATATTATAATTAATAGCATTAACTATAAGGCTAAGCTATGTTTTAACAATTGCTAATATTTATTAATATAAATAATGATATAACAGTAAATAATGTTTCTCTTTCAATTGTTTTTTGTCCGAGACTGCAGTCCCCCTTTATCTATAGATTTAACCATGTTAAACCATGATTTAACCATCAAACCTAAAATACTTTTTAATAGAGCCAAAATATTTTATTTTCTATTATGATGTTAAAGCAGTTATCACTGAACTTTAACTGTTCAACAGAAATGTTGCAATATTGCAATATCAGACTTTTATGGGAGCACAATTCATCTATTTTCACTGTCAAAACAAACAAACAGCAACTAAAGGTTGGTTTGCATTGTGGGTTGCTTACAAAGCTTATACGAGTATTATAATTAATAATCATGTAGAGGTCATTCTTTTATGATTTAGAAATAATAATAAAAGTAAGCACATTTTGGTGCAGACCCATGACATGCTGGCAGAACCTGGATTAGTGGAAGATGACTGCGATAGCCACTTGTTTTCTTGTACAGTGGTACTACTATAAAACAACTCCTTTTATCTGAAAGGCATAGACATAAAACCGCACTTCCTGAAGAGGGTTTTTGGTATAGCCTTTACTACAGTATCTGCAATCTGCAGAGTCTTCTCTTTGTTTACACAGTCAGGTACGATCACCATCTCACACACATCCAGTGGTGGTAAGGTGTGAAGTAGTTTGTCTCATTCCTTAGATAGGCACACTACAGTTTGATGTGGGACATATCTAAATATAATAGATTAGATTAGATTCAACTTTTTACTTTTTTACAACTGTCATTGTGCAGAGTAAAGTACAAAGCCACCGAAATGCAGTAGCATCTAACCAGTAGTGCAAGATGGAGATTATTTACATATAGTACAGTAAAGTGCAAAGTAACAGTTGTGTAAGCAGATAGTTTAACAGAACAGTCTTAATATTGAGTCCAAAAATGAGTGTAGTAGAAGTATATAAATATATTTATGCTACAGTGATGAGACAGTTACATGATGGGTTATTGGAGCAGCTATAAAACTATGTAACAGGTGAGGATATGTCAGATTATATAATCTATAGAAGATATATACAGTATATACAGTATTGTGCAAGTAATGCAAATTGTGCAATAGTGACAAATACAATTATTTTACAATACTAGGCATATATAGTCGTCATTTTAAGGGTTGTTAGAATATTTTTGAAACCAGACACCGACAAAGAACACACACACACACACACACACACAGACATTCCAAAGATGAACAAATGTGTTGAGATCAAGGCTCTTCAACACCACTTACCAAACTGTGCCCTTAAGGACCAGTGGGGCAAGAGTCATGTTGGAAAAGAACAAGGGGAAGTTCTTGCATGATATAATTCTGTAATCCTGGACATGAACATAATGATCCCTGAACTAGAAATTGAATTTCTCATGTCAGAATGTTGTTGGTTGAGGACTTACTTAAGGAGATACTATATGTCAATGCATTTCCAACCCATTTCCAGTAAACCTCACATAACCAGCAGTGTAATGCATTATAAAGCATGAATTATAAGCTCATGTTGTGCACATTCTTGCATAATTTATACAATTTAAACGATTCCTTACGGAAGCTCCCATGGAAGTTGACCATCTTTACCAATGCCCATATTCCTGCATGCAGCTGCAATAAGCCAGATGGGCTTCTTCTGCATGTCTTCCTTCTGGTGGATGTCCATCTCATTCACAGAACCCGGATGTTCACTGCCACACTGATGGAACCGATCCCTGGTTTATATGCTGCTGCTGCGCGCTCCCGATTCACGTGAACGCGCTCATGCCAACATCTGGACCTTTGACAAGGTTGCCAGGTCGTAAAATAAAGTCATCTACGCAATTCAGGCTTAACAACAATCGGATTAATTATAAACCAAACGATAACAGCCCTTGCCAAATGAGTTTGGACGGTTATAGTAAATGTGGTGCGTTGTGTACACGTCAGCTAGAAGGCGAGAACCGTGGCCGAGCCCAAACGCATCCTTGCTCCCTATACACGCGCACTAGAGTAGAATCTTATCCACTCACAGTCTAGTGCACTTCACTTTCGTTTGGGCAGTAGTTGGGATTGTACCGTTAATAAAGTTGATTGATGAACTGGACTGTCCAGATTTTCTTGCTCTGTTTGAGATGTTTGTATGTTGTGTGTCGCCTATTTTAAAGGTGAATACATGAATGTTTGTCTTGATACTATTAGACTACAAGAAGGAAGCATTATGATAGTTTAACTTTCTTTTAGGGGGCAAAGAGACATTCTAGTCCAACTGTACTGTGACCTTTTACAGTAGAATTGTGAACTGGTCAAATACATTTCCCAGTTTAAGATTCTTTTAGTAGTTGAACTTTTTTTAGTTACTAGGAACTGTCACGGTAATCTGGTCACAGATTCTGGGATTGCCAGAAGCACTTGAGTACTTTAATACAGCGTTAATACAGGGCATTCCATTCATTTAGTAGAAAATGGTGTATTGTCTGAGACAATAATGTACTGATCTGGATTATGTTTCTATATAGGCCACAAAAAGTGCACAAAACTGGCATTTATTCATCAGCATTTCTTGTCACGGGCAGTTCCAAACAGACGATTACTTTCAGATTACCTTTGATTTTTTTTGGCTCAAGTAGTGGGTCACTGTGATGGATTGTGGTTCACATGCTGCAACCATCCGATTTATCCGGGATTGGCCTGACACTACAATGCACTGGTTCGTGCGTCATGTTGGCAAGGATGGCACAGAGTTTCGACCTGGGGAGTTTTGACTCTCTGTGCTGGTGGATGTGATAATCTTTCAATAGGTTTAGCCATAGGAAAAGATTTGTAAACCTTATGTTGAGTTAATTAACACGTGTTCGGTATGCTGACTATTTTGTCCTGTTGGATTCTAAAAAAAGGTTGTGACAGTTTAAATCTGGTGGGTTTGAAGAAAATCTGTGGACATTGGCAGACATAAGCAATTGTTCTGAAACTGTAGAACTGATGCTGGTCAGGTCTAGGTGCTTGGTTTGATTTTTTATTTAGGCTATAATTAAAACATAGAAGTAAATAATGACGTAATTTCATGAATAGACAACTTTTGTACTACCCTGCTATAAGCCTTCTATTATTATACGTGAAATTATTATAGCTGAAAAGGTGACGTTCTAATTAACTTACATGACAAGCTACAAATAAGCACATAATTATTAGAAGTTTGAGAAAGTCATTGAAAGTCGAAGGGTTTGGTTTACATTAATTTATTGAACAAATGGCCTGCGATTTATTTTAAAAAGCTGATTTGTTTTAAAAAGCCCTTTGACAAACTGATATCTTTTCATCTAACCAAGGCTTTTCATCTAACCCTGTAATCAGATGTGTTAAAACACTGATTGTTTAAAGACAATGTTAATATTATAAGCTATAAAAACAAGACTGATGGCTACACATGGGAAAGTATGAGCCACAATATGCGAGTATATATAAACACATAATTACATTATTATACATTGCATTACCAGCATCTCTTCTAGTATTGACATGTTTTTCATGAAGCAAGATAACATAGTTCTATATACATGTTTAAAGAGTGTGTTTAATAGTGTTTGGGAGTGTTTGATTCTATGATACTTACATTTGTGTTGTTTTATATAGGTGAAGTTGAGTCTTGTGAGCACTAGATGTCACTAATGTTCTTACATTATCATTATCTGTTACCAAGCCTCTATACATTTCTATATGATTGGATAAATGTCAACATTATTTGTTTTAAAGTGCAGTATTTATGGGAAGAAAAACTACCTGAAAGGTATTATATGATTCTCTGCTTAAAGAAACTCAATTTAGCATAAATTAATACATTATGCATATGCAATTAATTATTAAAGAAGGAGAAGAGTCATGTTACGTTCATCTACGTGTTCATTCGATCTCCATTATTTAGACATATGCTTCATCTGAATAGGATTATAAACACTCTATTGTTGTTCTATATATTGATCAGGCTGCCTGATCAAACATGTACATTAGATATGGGTGTTTGAAAACATGCCACTCGTTTACTGTATATGTTTGATTCGGTGCATCAGTTATTAAGAGATTAATTGATTCCTGTGGATATGTCATACTTAAATATTTTTTTAAATAAATGAGTCTTTTCTACGGATGTTGACAATTATACGTGCATCTAAAAGCTGAGAATTGGAGACTATTCTAGACTTAAGGATGTGACATCACATTAAATTAATACATCACATAGTCAATTCACATGACTCTGAGACGAGCTACACATAATATTATAAATTTACTGTTTAGAACACTCGATGTTAACATGTCAGGTTTTGTTTTTGCTTGTACTAGGGATTATGTGCTAAGGAATTTACATTTCATTTATCTAAGCGTTTCTACAATGCAGTTTCAAGCCAAGGGCAAACCAAGGGCAACACTGGAAAGCAAAACCTTACAGCTAGAAAAAAAGGCCTCGTGTAGGATTTTCAGCCAGTAGGGGGAGCTAAAACTTTTGATTACAATCTAACCTGAATTTTGTTAATGTTAGATTATACGCATCGTTAAATAAGGCACTATACAGTACAGTGGTTGTATTTAATTATTGTACGGTACCAATAAGTATATGGACAGTGAAGTATAACTGCCCACATTATTGTAATGTAGAGAAGACTTAAAGGTAAATTGACTGATCTATTACTGTATGGTTAGTTGGAGTAAGCATTGTAAAGTACATGAACATTATTGTAATACTATTTCATACTATTTTATAAGATTTATTATGCACCGTTAAGTCGGCCACATTTTAGGGATAGCTATTAATTAAACTAGGACCAGTATATATTGGAGAATAATTGGATCTTCCACTCCACACCAGTTTAAATCAAGCACAATGGGTTGCAAAAAGAAATGGTGACATACAAAAACTGTCACTGCAAAACTCAATGGGTCAGGTTTGTGTACAAGAGTCGGTTCCGCCTTCGCACCAACCAACTGACCAACCAATGAACATACCAAATATTGTTTAAAATGTATACTGCTTGGAATTTGGAATTGTTACAACAACGTAAAGCACTCAGTCATCTTTAATAGGATTTAAACACCATGCATTAGAATAAACAAGGTTTATCACTTCACAATGTTATGTTATTTATCACACACACACACACACACACACACACACACACACTCACAAGTATATTTAGTGTCTCACGTTTTGTTGGACTGTGGGAGGACACCCGGAGACAACATATGCAGACACGGTTCGAGTATGGTTTAATTAAGACTATGCTGTACGTATAGTCTTGATTAGGAAATAGTGTAGTGGTTGTGTGGTACTTAAAGTAGGCCTTTAAAGGTTTGGTTTGTGTAATGAGATGAGAAATGAATAAATAGAGTACATCTACTCAGTTTCAAGTACTTTTCAAGCCTAAGCTGTAGCTTGTGTCTAAGAGGTTCAATGCCCAGGTATTTTCTGTGTAGAGTTTGCATGTTCTCTGCGTGCCAACGTTGTTTTTTTTTGCATATAGATGCAAAATACGGACGTTATCCTGTGTTATGACTGTTATAGAAACCTATAAAGCTGTGTACGGTATTAGATAGTATTTTAGTTGTGGCAATATTAGAAAAGAAACGTTTTGGTGTTTTGCTGGTGCGCACCGTGACTCCATCGCCCCTCCTTCGTTCCTAGTGGTGTAGTGAGAGAGCCACGCACTGTACACCACTGCAGAGGGCTCCAACCATCACCCCAGTCCATCTGTGCTGTGTTATCCACTTTCTTCAGTCCCATAAACCCGTCGTGGGCATCGCACCGGGGTTTGCTTCCTCCACCGCGGGTGAACTTTATGCGTCTTGGCACCGAGCTTGCGGACCACTATGCGGCGCAGCCATGGCGAAGAGGGCTAAATCGGTGGCGAGGACCCTAGAGGATTTGACGCTGGACTCGGGTTACGGCGGAGCGGCAGATTCGTTCAGGTCGTCGAGCTCGTCCTTGTGCTGCTGTCCCGACGGGCACGCGGCTTATGCGCATGGAGCGACCTGCTGCCGCGTGACCGACCGCATGCGCAGCCACCACGGCAGCTCGGACACCGTGAACGCGGCGCCGGGAGACGACAGCGAGACGCTGGAGTGCCCGGGTCACTGCGCCAGGCTTCCCGAGCTCGACGAGGTACCGTGGAGCCTCGCCGAGGTGCAAGCTGCATTAGCCAAGCACGGGGATCCGAGATGCGCCACGGTGGGTCCGGAGCTGATCGCCAGGTTGTCTTGTCTGTTGAGTCGTGCGCTTTTGCGCATCGCTACCGAGGCTCGGCGGTTGAGTTTGCGTTATGCGCGCTGCACCCGTTATGAAGTGCAAAGCGCGGCGAAGATCGTGCTGTCCTGGACCGTGGCGGCCAACTGCGCCGCCGCTGCGCTCGGTGCGCTTTCCACCTACAGCATGGGCACCGAGGACAAGTACAGCCGCGGGAAATCCGAGCGCAGTGGACTTGTCTTTTCTGTCGGACGCTTCTTTCGCTGGATGGTGGACACCAGCGTGGCGCTCAGGGTCCACGAACACGCTGCCATTTACCTGGCCGCTTGCGTGGAGAGCCTGTTCCGCGAAGTGCTCAGCCGGGTGTCCAACAGTGCGCTTTTGGAACAAGGGAACGGCGTGCCATCACTCAACGTGGAGGCATTGGAACTAGCCATCAACAACGATTCGGAGCTTTACGGTCTCCTCCAACCCATCCAGCACCTGATATGTGGGAAAAATGCCAGTGGTGAGTCTTCAAAAGTTCCACGAGCAAAGCAACAGGTTCCCTGCATGCTGATGTTTCTTTTCATAACAACATCACGTGATCTTTCAACCTAATTGTGCCTCAGCTGGGTTTCATCCTGTGGTTTTCCTCTGGATAGTCCGATTCTTTCTATTTTCCCAGTTCCTGGGGTCGGACGTTAATGTTTGGAGCAGAGTTTTCCGTCCGGATGCCCTTCCTGACGACAACC
>JAOUQU010000028.1:7031925-7048570 GCA_028566735.1 Ammoglanis amapaensis
TGTGTGTGTGTGTGTGTGTGTGTGTGTGTGTGTGTGTGTGTGTGTGTGTGTGTGTGTGTGTGTGTGTGTGAATAAATGACTGAGGAAGTGTGCATATGGGGGGTGCTTAATGGAGGGCTATGGCTTGCTCCGTTAGTCTGGCCTGTCAGAACAGCTTTGTCTCATGTTGGATTTAATTGTTATCCCTGTGACAGCCTCATCCATCAAAGGCTTTAATGGTCAATCAGAGCGAGGCCATGTGAGCCTGCTCATTCTTTTACCAACTGCTTGCCTGAGCTTTTATTTCACCCCAATGTTTCAGTCTGAACTGCATTTTCATTGGCATGGAAAACACCGGTGACACTGGGCTTGGAATAGGACTAAATTGCTTCTGATATTGAATTATTATTCAGATTTTACTTTTAGTACTCAGTTCAGCAGTAGCTTTACAGAGCTATTATAACGAAAACATCTATGTGTGGAATTGAATTTCTCAGTAACCCCCCCCCCCCCCACACACACACACTGTTATGTTTTTAATATATATAGAAGTTGCTTAGTAAGTTTGTTCTGTTGGTTTCTGTCTTTTTCCTTCTTTCATCACCTCCCCCAGTGTCTACTTTATAAAAAGGAAAAGTCATTTTGCCAGCTTCATTAGGGCACACCCAATTATCTGTAACGTGATGGATTGCTGACAGCTATAATGATCGGAGATGACGAGCCGTGCACCCTGTCACTAAGTCAAATTAGGTTTCTGGTGCTTAGATGTAATCAAGTACGTATTAGCTGCTATCACTGGCCTTAACTATTGCCTTTAACCTAATTTGAAACCTCTAGTGAAGAATGAGGTTCGTTACTGGCTTTAAATGAATTTTAGGCTTTCACAAAAACACCCAAAAAAATTGCACTATTCCACTATTACTAAGATCTAAAGTTTAAAACGTCAGTGGGTGCAGCTTGGCCCAGTGATGGTCTAGGTTGTGTTATATGATTACGCATATTGATAATAGGTGAACTGGATCCATCATAGCCCTGGTCAGGATAAAACAATGGCAAATCATATAATCATAAATATTTAAAATTCTTGTGAAGCAGTTTGTTAAACTATTTGCTTTAGCGTTTGCTTTAGAGAGAAATTTGGTTTCTACTTTGAACTTTTGTGCGTTGGGTACAGCCGCTTACTTTCATTTGTTACAGACTTACTACAAGTTGTTATTAACGAATTGCAACTATGCAACTAATGATGTATCAGTAGATTGGGAAAAAGGCGAAGGAATGCATAAACAGTTTAAAGTTTTTATTATGCTTTTATTATGCATGACATTTCACACTGTAAAAGAGACTGTCAAGCTAAAATGTTATCCTGATCAACGACATTTACTATACTTAGAAGTATGAAAACCATTCCACTGGCGCTGATATTTCTAAGGTGATGAAATATTTTGTAAGACATTTGGGATAAACTGTGTTTCAGAATGAAAAAAATGCAGAATTAAAACTGTTGCTGTGATGAAGGGCAGAAAGAGTTTTTATACATAACACACATTTTACTGCAGTACAGCATTTTCCAACAGCGTCGACTAATGAACTAAATCAATTGTTCCTAATCTGTGGTCTGCCAGACATCACAGGGGGTTCACATGGTTTTGTTTGCTCTGAGGTGCTCTAAATTTGTTTAGATAGACACAATTTGTCCATTTAAATAAAATACACACTAACTAGTTTTAGTTAGATTAGTATTTGCGACCGTTGCTCAGTTTCGTCAGATTATCTTGCTGACTCGATTGACTTTGGTGCAGGCAAAGATTTACTCCTTTATGAATTAAATATAAGAAAATATGAGTGTTGCTGAAACAGAAGTGTAGATTCTGTATTTTTTCTTGTGATCATCAAGCTAATGACTGTATAAAGCCAAGCGAAATGAGCCAACTTTAGGAAACAGCTGAACATTTAGCTGCCATTAAAAAAGGAAAAGTGGAACCAGAAAATCACTTCAACTTACATTCATTTTTATCACTAAAGACTTGTAATGAATTACAATTATTTTTGATTTGTTAGTGTGAAGGGGGTTAGATTGTCTTATAATCTGGATCTGGGGCTACCAAATAAAAATGGTTGGGAACCATTATACTAGAACTTGCTCTTATTATGTTCTGTTTTTCCACCGTGATTGACATATGCCTTTTGACTTCTTTATTGAAGGGACTTTCTCTCCAGCTGTGGCACAGTTATAAAAACTGAAAGACAGAATAATGAAAGTCCGCAAGACTAACGCAATTCCAATACTACTAAAGGAAAAAATATTTTATTACTGGTGACATATTGAACCACAGCAATGATATGAATTCATAAGATGTGGAAAAACTACGTCCACGCCACTTCTAAAATGAATACAAGTAAAAATAATAGAATATTGGTTGCTGAACTACTGCAATCCCAACTACTTTTGGGAGCAAGCAACCTTTAACAATGCAGATTTTTCACTAGTGGAATCTTTTCACAATCTATATAGATAATGTGATAGATTCATCTATTTCATTAACATCATTAAAAAGTAGACATGGGGCTGATTTGATTTATTTTAAGCTTCTTTATGCATCTCATTAAGAACTATTCATTTTCAGCATGGTTATATAATTTGTAATAATATATATTATAGTTTGGTGTCAAAGAATTTCACAACTTAACTTTTTGATTGATATCTTTTTGCCTACAAAAATTTTATACAAAATACAATTCTTATAGAGTTTGATAGGTGGCATTAAATGTTGCTGTTTTGTTACTCGAGCCTGTTGGAGTTACTCTGCTTTATAGCCTAATATATGAGTTCATGTATTCCTGCAGCATCTGTTTCCATGAATAAAACACCACTGATATAAAAGTATTAGTATTATGCAGGAGATTTGGTTAGGACCCTTCCTCTTTTAGAAGAGGAATGCTTTGATGAACTTAATAAGGAGACTCTGCAGTGACCTTACCCCAAACACTTTTGGAAAGTACGAATCGGAAAGTTGATAGTGAACCTTCTTGTCCAACATCAGTGCTGGACTTGACAAATGTTCTGTTGACTGATAAGCTACAGATTCCTACAAACGGTTTATTATCCACTGGACTTTTTACCTGCCACGTGCAGAAAGTGTTTTGGCTACAAAATAAGGGATGCTTAAAAATCTGTTCTGCGAGTTGATGCCCTGTTCAAGATGTATTGTTGCTCAGGGTTTCTGTGACTGACATCAGGCCCACAACAACCCTGACCAAGATAAATCAGTTGGTTAAAAGGGATGTGTAAATGAGTAGTGTCAAATCACAGTGTCAAGCTTGTCTGTACAATGTAAAAAAATTACAATTCTGAACACATTGTTTTTAAAGTGTATAATACGTGAATGCTTTGTAGTTGTGTAAATAATATTCACAAGATTAATTTACAGTTCACAAGAGTATTTTACAGAATCACTCCTGGTAAAAACCTTTCATTCTTGCCCATTTATGAAAAGTATAGAATAATAAGCCATTAATCAAAACCCTCATTTGCCACAGTTATACCTAGAAACTCTTAATGTTATCACCAGGTCTAAAAAAAATGTCAAACAATAATTCACGTTTCCTGTTTAACCGAATTACTTAAATACTTTGTTATTTTTGCACTTTAAATGCAACCGTGTTCTGTGGTTGGTTAACAGGATGAAAAAAGTCCTGATACTTACTAGATTCCTAATATCTGTGTACGGTCTGTGATGATAGGGAGCATATTCGAGTACTTGACATAATGGACATGAAGCACCAGGACATTTTTAATCATAATCCGTTTTTCTTTTGCCAAGAATCTAAAAGTGGGTCATCGCTGGATCTTCCAGGAGGACTCTGATCCAAAACATATGTCCAGATCAGCAAAAAAAAAAAAAGATTTACTGAGCACAAAATCAAGCTGCTACTATGGCCATCTCAGTGTCCTGAACTAAACTAAATTACACAGAGAATCTGTGGCATGAACTAAAGAGGATGGTAATGAAGAAAGGGCTTAGGAACTAAGGGAATCACTGGACAGGAAGGTTATAAAGTATTTAATGCCGATGCGACTGTAAGTGTGACATGTTATTCTGTAAAATAAGCTAATGATGGATTTTTTACCATGAATAGGTTCCTTCAATTGAAGATAATTATTTTCGGATACAAGGAAGGATTGTGTTTAATTACCTCTACCTTTTTTAACTGTGTGCTCTGGTGTAGCAGTTGGATTCTTGACGTTGCCGCTACAGATGGTACAGAGACTTTAGGCCTTGTTGGTCCCAAGCTCAGATAAATACATGGGCTGCATCATGAAGGACATCAGACATAAAAACTATGCCAATGCTATAATGAGGTTATTATTTATTTAACCGTAATAAGCTGTGGTGTTATGGTAAATGGTATCGACTACCAGAACCTGTACTATTGTGACTGTGAACATACTGATGTTGTTTGAAATTCCAGATTTTCAGCAGAGCATCACATTTTGTATTGTCTGAACAAGTTTAATCTTTGTGGCAGCAGATTGGCATCTCCTTCCTCTGACAACAATAGAGACATCAATCTTCCATTTGGAGTGGAAGAAAGTACCTCCTTTTTCCAGGGAGGTGCTTTTTTGTACAGACTCCATTTTCGGAATGTGACTCAGAGTATCCCTTAGGGGTCCAGAAACCAAACCCTAGTGAAGAAGATCAGCGCCATGCCAAAGCGTCAATTACCCTCTCAACAGAGTCGTTAATCATGCCTCCACCCTTTATTTCTGACATTCTGACACTTGTCATATATCACACATGCTTTCCCAGGCACACAGGGCAAGTGGGAAGGAATAGTGCCATGCCAAGTAGGCACAAGAGGACTTTTTAAAGACTAAAGACAATCAGTCGAGAGAGGAAAAGGGATAAAGAGGGTGCCAAGTAGTTTTGAAAAATGAGTTAATCGGGCTGATAAAGACACAGGAGGCTCATGGGTGGAAAATATCTGGATTAATTCTAGAGTGACAAGCCTTATATGTTGAATGAATAAGTGAGCAAGTGTGTTCTAATTTAAGGTCATATACACTCACAGATACACTGTGATTGACCTTGGCTTTTGCTGGATGCCATGCCCTTTGTAATGTATGTTTTTTAACCCTGGTCACGAGAAAGGATTTATATCACACTGTCGCTGACAGTGTGTGAGATTCTTGTTGCATTTCCTCCCTTTTTTTGGCTGTGCGAGTCTACATTCTCTCATACACATTCGTTTATTTTTGTGCATTTCTGGCCTATCTCAGAGTGACATGCATCACTCAAGCTTGGCTGGCCTCAGTATGAACCCTCCTGTGCTCTCCCACCGCACACTGATGGATGCTTCTCTAAGGAAAGAGATTAATGAGAGGTAAGAGGCTTGCAGGACCATTCATCACACTGAGTATTATTTAGACGGGCCATGGAAGCCTGTAACCTGAGAGTTAGAAAGGCATAGACAGACTCTTAGATGTGCGCTCAATGATGGATGGTCGTGCTTTCTTTCTGTTTGTTACAAGACCCCAGCTGTTGCAGGATCATTGCCAGAGCTCCGCATTTAACAATAAGCTAATCTCAGATCTTCTGCCTATTTGTCGGTTTGCAAATTCAAACTCGATGCAAGCTCATCAAGGGAGCGTCACTTGGGGCCAATGCTCTGCTTGAGACAAAAGCAACAAGGCAGGATTGTTTTCCGTTCATTTTTCTACTCCACCCGTCTCACCTTGTTCTTCCAGAGGGGAGTTATGATTAAAATCCATCTCCTTGAAGTCTTTCTTACTAGGCCATCATCTCAGCAGCTGCTGGCTTTGACTCGTACAGAATTCCTGCCAGTTATTCTTGGCAGCTGAGGCACATCAGACACCACTGTCAAAGAAAAAAAAGGGAATTAAAGACATGCATAACGAAAATTAAGTATGTATTGGGCTGAACGTCTTTTTTGTTATCATAAAATGACTTAATGTTTAGGTGAAAGTACACTGTATAGTTTTTGATCAGGGCATCCCTACCTTATGTCATAAACATGACAGTCTCTTGATCTCTTTATTAATTATTATTATTTTCTCATTTATTTTTACCTCTTGCTAGCTTTATTTTGGTCAGACTGGTGGTGGTTACTATTTTAATGGAGTCACAGGGTTCAGTGCTGACACATGCAGGGCTTTGGCTATATTGATCTTAATTGTGGTCATGTGTATGTAATTTCCCAACAAGCCAATAGGGGATTCAGACACTACTGCACCATACGAGCACCTGACAGATAATCATATAATATAAAAATCAATATTATTTTCTTATTGATGCTAGAGCAACAGGAAAAAATAGGATGTTTTAATCTACAAAAGGGACTCAGTTAAAATCTGCAAGAAAACATTTCCAAATGGAATTTGTGCCCTAGCACTTTGTTGTGGCGCATTAATTTCATGGTTAAGAGAAAGGGCTATGGCTTACCCTGCATTCCACTTACTAAATAGCCCTAACTGTGTTGATTTCTAATGATAGTAAATTAACTGTAACCAGATTCTTAATGTTATTAAAGCTTTATTGCGCACATCACCATGACTTTAATAGTTATTTTGGTCATCTAATCTGATGATAACCGCTGCTTCCAATTTCAATTACAGCACCCAAAACCTAATAATTACCTAAAATCACATTTTCCTTAAAGTAGTTTGTGCACACTAGTAAGCATCAAGCGTTCATCTGCATCTGCACAGAATTTGCACATCTTTAATGGCACCGTAATGTTTGTACTAAATATTGAAATTTATTCATTCATTGTCCATTCTACTAAACTTCAGGATATCCCTACAATTATAAAATATTTAACCTCCCTGATTAATACATGCAGCATTAACTTAAATAATTTAATTGACATTATATAAAAAGTACTAGAAAACTTTAATATATAATAAATATAGTGCACGAGTGAATTCCTAAAGGCATATCAAGATAGTAAAGTGGATTTTCTCTCATCAAGTGATAAAAGAGTGTTTATGTGGACTTGGATAAATGCATCTATTACCATAAACAATCACTCATTTACAGACTTTAGTTTGAGGTCTGTAAAATTTACACTGTTTTGACTGAGAAAGTTTAAATCAGGTATTGCTGCCCAAAATGTACAATGTGATTTGTTGTTAATGTGTAAAATATTTCAAATTTAATCTATTCTTACATTTTCACCCGTACAAAACAAAGTCTTTGTTTTTCTTTTGCTAAATAAACATGTAAACTTATTGCCAAATTAGTTATAGCATTTTGTCCAGTAATTAAATACACATTCTTACAATTTAATGCCTAATTCAACCTGATTTCCAGTGCAACACTCAGCAGTATAAAGCAGTGGTACGACAGACAATGAATATATGAAATATTCTTTCAAAAACCTTGACTTGGCATCTGACTAGACATAATAGTTTCATAAATCAAATACGTGAATGTTCGTAAATCCTCTCTTTAGCTTTTTTTTTTAAAGCTTGATGCACACATCACATTGTCAGTCAAGTCAGAGAGAGTAATTGGTTATGGTAGTTGTGTCTTGAGATGGATTATTACTCATCTGCAGGAATATTATGTTAATATAGTATTGAGACCCTTTACTGCACGGTTCAGCAGTTTTAAAGTTTTATCAGCAGCATTTCTGTAGTCGAGTTTTGAGTTGAGCCATAAATAACAAAATAGCTAAATCAGTTCAATATAAAAACCCCTTCTTATTATTTTTTTTCAAATGCTTAGTTGCGTGTCAGAATATCCTCGTGATACATTTTGTTTGGCTCAAAAAGCAGTTGTTTTTTATTTTCTTTTTTGTTTTATATTCACTATGAGCGGCCAGAAAAATTATCATGTTATCGCCTTTACACCTGGTTCATTCTCTTTATGAGCTTTTTTTTAGAATCCACGCCAAAGCAGGTAGTGGAAATGACATCTTTTGATCAAGGCTGTCAGGAGTGATCAGAGGAGATTGGCAGGTAATGGATACCTAGCGACAATCCAAATCCAGAGGGGAATAAGACCGGCCTTCATCTGCCAATTATCCTTTAAAGACCCGGTCCTACCGATATCCTAGGTGACGTGTAGTGAGAGACTAAATGAGAGGAGCACAGCTTGTGAAGATTGCGTATTATCAGTCGAAATGAGACCTATTTGTGCTTTAACACTGCATGTCCTGTTAGATCATGTGGGTACAACCAAAGGCAAAAAAAGAGAGAGAGAGAGAGAGAGAGTATATTGGAACTGTGAAGCATTTATTTAGTTCTACAATAGAAACAAATAATTAGACAAGACTTAAAGCCTGGTCAGACCCAACAGTTTTGTTGATTGGTGTTGGTTACGGGATTTATGCTGTCACCACTACTTTGATACAGTCGACAACTTTGCCATGCCAGATAATTTGGGAATCTGTTGACTACATCTAGTTTCTAATTAGCAAGCCTAGTACAATAAATCACACAGAAGATTTACATAAATCTCCTACCTGTCCCATTCTGGTGGGTTAACACATAATTGGAGCAAATACCAATGACTACAAGCCATCTATGTAAATATTTTAAAGTTTGAATTTTGATATGTTTACCACACAGTAGTGTTTAATTTTTAGGTTTTTTTGCTTTACATACATTAGTTGATGCCCTTTCTGACCTGACCTTATGGAACTGGAACTGAAAGTACCCTGACAAAGCAACTTCCGCAGGAATAGCCGATCAATGGATGGCTGTTAGTTGGCATCGACAGTATTTGCTTTCATACCATAATATACCTCTAATTTTTTAACTTTACATTGTAAACAATAGTAGAGAAGGAGGTCGTGATACTTGTCATTCCCAGCTGATTGTTGGTGGATATGTGTTTCTGAGTTAAGGGCAGCTGGCAGCAAGAGGGGCGACCATGTCTCAATGAATCTGTCATGTGGAGGTGTTCAGTCAGACACCTTTCTCCCCACATATCACCTGTCTAAGGTGAATAGTTGTCAGGCAGGGTTCATAGTGACAGGTGGCTTATGTGTCGCCATTCTTTGTCTATTCTTGTAACATCTCAATATATCTGTCCAGATTTTCATTTCCTTTTTCATCCCTTTAGCAGTTCCTTCCTGTGCTGGAGACTTCTGTCATTGCGTCCAGACATCTGCATTTAATGTGTTCATTATAACTTTAACAAATAGGAGCTTAAACTGTTCTATTATTACAAACATTATGTATTGGTTTATGCATAATATAAAGGATCTTCTTGGAGGTTTTGCATTTCAAAAGTGTTCATTAAGAATTTAATAATCTTTGCGATGCCTTTTTCTAAGTTTCCATGTCACTAGAAAAAACTTTTCACATCATCACATGAGTATCTTCTTCCTCCTTAAGCATCCTTCAGGGTAAACAGTGGAAATCCAATCCAGCTCAGACAATAAGCTCTCACAGACACGACAAATTATTCTTCTGAATTGAACATTTTAATTAAATTCTAAATGCAGGCTTTTAACTATTTTTCAAAGATCCTTCATAACATCACAGTAAAGTGTAAACAGTTTGTTTAGATAAAAGATATATTACATTTGTCTCTTTGGGCTTAGAAGTAAGTCTGGCTCCAGTGGCAGCTTATTTTGCCCCAAAACGCCAAATACTTACAATATCATGACAGCTGTTCATATCTGATATTATATCTCAGAATTCTGGCCAGTCTCGTCAATCTAATGTAACGTGGTAACTACGAGTTACCATGTATCAAGCTTAGCTATCACAATCTGCATTCTTGCAGTAGTGGTACATACATTTCACATAAATAAGTGTACTTGTATATAGAGTTTAAACATTTTAATGTATTTCCTAAGTTGTCATTAGTCAATTGAAGTCAAGTGGTACTACATGATGATTAAAAAATAAGCTTGTGTGGACTTACAAGTTTCTTTTTCTCCATTTAGTATATGGTTCGGAGGATGCTGAAGAATCTGCAATGCAAGTTGACAGCTTACAAAGGGAACACTTAACGGAAAATCCACTGGATAAGAGTGACTTTAGCAAAGGAAGCCTCTTTCAAAAAACAGAAGATGATCAGCGCTCCATTACTGCAGAGCTTTCTGAAACTGACAGCAAAGCTCAGATTCATGACTCAAATGAGCCTGTGTGGGATGTTAAAGGCAGCTCGGCTAATTACATGGATAAAACGATGAAAAACTGTCCTAATGGGGGATCTGAGAAGTCATTGTGTGCTTCAAATAGTCTGGAACAGATAAAGGCCATTTATAACGGTTTTCTTTCGAACTCGTATTGGTCTTCAACTCATCTAAATCCTTCTCAGTCATATGGAGACAAACGATCTGAGACTAGCAGCAGTAGCAGTAGCAGCCCTGGGGCTATTTGCTATGACTGGCACCAGTCTGCAGTTGCAAAAACGCTACAACAGGCGTCTGAAAAACAGCACCCACAAAGAGAGCAAAGTCTTTTCAGCACGGTTCAACTGTACCGCCAGAGTTCTAAGATGTATGGATCAGTCTTTACTGGTGCAAGCAAATTCCATTGCAAAAGCTGCAGCGCTTCTTATGATTCATTAGTCGATCTTACAGTTCATATGAATGAGACGGGGCATTACCGCGATGACAACCACGAGATGGCCGATAAAGGTGCCAAGAGCTGGTCAAAGCCACGCAAACGTTCTCTACTTGAACTGGAGGGGAAGGAAGATGCGCAGAAGGTGCTGTGCTGTATGTATTGTGGACACTCTTTTGAGTCATTGCAAGATCTCAGCGTACATATGATCAAGACCAAACATTACCAAAATGTGCCTCTGAAAGAGCATGAAACAAGTGTTACTGCAGTTAAAGTCATCTCTTCTTTAAGTAAGAAAGTTCCTGTAGAATTAGACCTCACTAAAGCAAAGGTTACTCAGCAAAAAGGAGCGTCCGATGCGAATCAAGCAAATGGTTCCAAGGATTATGACTTGACCAAAAAGGATAACGCTACAGATAAAAATGTCAGTAGTAGCACCCCACAGCCGAAGATGCAGGTTTTAAGGTGCAAGGATTGTGGAAGTTCCTATGAGTCTTGGCAACAATTGAGCGCCCACATCATGCTGACAGGTCACTTTGTCAAAGGCAGCAAAACGATTTCACAAAACAAACAAAGTGATTCCACTTTGAAACAAATATACATGCCTGCTAAAACTAAATTAAGAGATAACAAGGCCAAAAAGGTAACAGAAGTTTCTTCTACATCATCATCAACTCAACCAACCGAGGCAGCAGTTACAACAACATTAGAACTTGACTTGAAGGAAGACAGCAACAGTAAAAAACAGCATCCAACTGATCTTCATGACAGCAATGCGAAGGAAAGATACAACATCTCTTCGAAATGTGAATACCTTACTGAGGAAGACCTAAAAGAGAGTCCAAAAATAAACCTTGATATTCTCAAGTCCTTGGAGAACACAGTCGCTTCTGCTATTAACAATGCACAAAAGGGTACACCCAGCTGGGGAGGATACCAAAGCATCCATGCTGCATATCAGTTGAAAAACAACATGAAGCATTTGAGCCAGACTTCAGGACATCTCTCATCTCTCAGCCAGCCAATCCACAGCACTGAATTTCAGTCCTCAGAAGACGAAACTAAGCTTTTTCCTAATCGAGTGGCATCTCCTGATGTCCATGCCCACGATCATCCCACAGTAAAGGAATTGGTCAAAGAGGGAATCAAGGAGTTTAAAGACAGTACAAGGAATGATTTTGAACAAGACGCTTCCACACAAAAGCAGCACTTAGAGATCTTCTCTACATGTGAAAAGAGGAAATCAGCATCCTGTTCACCAAACACCGAAAGACAAGAGAAGAGAGTCTGTAAGGTTGACAGTACTGACAATAACACAGACAAAAATGAGTTTAGAAAATGTGGCAAAAGGATGATAAACTCTTTCTCACCTTTCTGTAATGATCCGCTGATAACCGAGCACGAGTCAGAACAACAATTTGAGAATCATTTAAATTCTCTACAGTCAGTAATGAATCTTCATCTTGGTAAAGTAGCCAAACCTGTGAGGTCAGTCCAGGACCCTATGACTATGCTTCTAAAGATGAGCAATGGCATTTCAGAAAAGGCTTCTCTGACGTCATCTTTAATACCAGCATCTAAACCAGAGCTTCAATTTCCAGATTCTCATCAAACTGACAAAGACCAACCGATAGATTTATCCAGTGGCAGAAGAAATACTTCTTCAGGTTTGCCCTTAATTCCAGAAAAAGCGTCAACCGCTTCTTTACCTTCAACAACCAGGACTGATGCGATAACAGACACATCAGTGTGTCGTTCAGTCAGCCCTGTGCACATGAATGCACTTTCAGATATTTCAGACATGCTAAGAAATTTATCAGACACCACTCATGTCTCAAAATTGCTTCACACAACTCCTTCACACAAAGCAGAACATCCAGGAATCGAAGGTGGTCACACACCAAACGAGGGAGACGAGGCTTCTCCGGGGAACAGGCGCAAGGGTAGGCATTCACACTGGAACCCCCTACACTTACTGATTCTACAAGCCCAGTTTACATCCTGCCTCAAAAAAATGGCGGATGGAAAGTATGTCATAACAGATTTGAGCTCCCAGGAACGGCTGGTCATCTCACGCGTCACAGGGCTCTCCATGACGACCATCAGCCACTGGCTGGCCAATGTGAAATATCAGCTGAGACGAACGGGTAGGACCAAATTTTTGAAAAACGTGGACTCTGGTCACCCACTTTTCTTCTGTAACGAATGTGCTATTCAGATCCAGACACGCTCAGCTTATCTGTGTCACCTCGAGTCGCATCTCGGCTTCAAGATGCGAGACTTGACAAAGTTTTCTTGTGAAAATCTCAACAAGACAGTCGGGAAACCTAAAGACTTTGAAAAATCGTTCCTGCCACGCCTTTCAACTCCTTCTGGGGCAGAACAGCTGTACCCGGTTGAGGCTGTAAAATATTAATGACAAGATCAACAGCAGATGTAGCAAGGCGTCGCTTATTATGTAAGAATAAAAATATGTAGTGTAATTAATTGTACAGTAATGTACAGACAAAAAAACATCTGTAAAATGTAAAAAAAGAAAAATCATTCGGGGAGGAATGACCCCATACAGGATTTGAATATTAAAGGTGATGCTTAACTCTATTATTATCTCTGTATTTGATTACTGTTGACCATGTACTCTTTTAACTGATATGTATTGTATATTTTCAATACAGATATTGACCTGTAAATTCCCTGTGTGGGAAAGTCTGTAAATGTGTACAGCGATACTTTAATAATGTTTTTACCAGCCTCAATGTCTCATATTTGTATTTATTTTAAAGTGTTTGCCTCCTTGTGACATCTATATTGTTTTTTTTTATTTTGCATATAAAACAGTGTCTTGCAAGTTGCTGATGATGTGCATTGTAATTTATATACAATTTATTTATTTGTTTACACTCACAGGGGTAATTGCTTATTAATTAACAGAAACATAGCTGTTAATGAGTTAGACCTGTTCATAAAACGGAATCCTAAAACAGCCCATATAATACAAGCCATAAAAACATAGTCACAGTTAACAAAAACAACACAACACACCATCCCTCACAGGTAAAATGGTCAGTTGGCAGCAGCTCATATTCTATTATTCACATATTTGTGTGTCAACAAGCCACAATTTCAGTTGTGCAGTAAAACATGATACGTATTAATTTTTCCAATTTATAACATATCATATGACAGGTACTGTTTATTTAAAGACACAATTACAACTAAATATACACATTAGAGGTTACCACAGTTTCTCTTAGCTTAGGAACTGCCGTATGATGCATTGGTTGATGTATCCTAGCAGCTAAGTATTTGCAAGTCGGGTGCATGTTTTGGACTGTGGGAGGGAGGAATCTGAAGCATCCAGTTCAAAACCAGGACCTTCTTACTGGGAAGTGCCGAACAAAAATGAAATAATAAAAGAACGACAGATTCATGCTTATTAAAAATAAATGTGTTCATTTGAATAACTGTAGTTGGGTGATAATGTAACGACTCTGACAGGCTTATTAATAACGATCAGTGTGAGCAGAACTTAAGAACAAACATTAGAGCTTATTTTATGGGTTTGTTGTCCATGAATATTTGAAATTTCTTGCAGTCTCCAACCACGGTTTCTATGTGCACTCAAAACAATTTATTCTGATGATTTTTAAAGCTTATTTGGAATCACAACTTAGTATATCATGGCACTAATATTTATAATGGGAAGTTAGTCCAGCTCAGGAAAAGTATGATGTGTATTAATATTTTGATAAAAGTTTTTTAATAATACAAACCTGCATAAATCCTGCATTGTTCATAAAAGAAGTGGTATACATTTAATCTTGTTATTCATTTGCCTCGCTCTGTCGTTATCCCATCCCTCCAGAAGTACTCAGCCGATTATAAAAATAGTGCTAAAATGAGCGAGAAGTGTCCTTTGTCGCAGTCGTTTGAGTCACTGTCACTGCGTTGATGAATATCATCTAAATTGCTTTGTATATTTGAAGAGCGTGGATGTCAATCTAATTCGAGAGCATACACTGATGACAGCAGCTCAGACTAATGAGGAAAAAGGAGGTTTTGACAGCATGATGAGCTTCAACCTGATCAGCCGGTTTTAAACACAAATTCTGACAGAAATGCCTATCAGAAAGTTGGAGCTGAAAGACTTGGCTGAATCAAAAATAATTGTTTTGGTGCGGATCTTTCTGTCACTCTGGACCGTGTCGTGATGCTCTGTAATACAGCCGATAAGCCTATGTACGCTCATACGTGTATCTTTCTCGTGTAATAAACATGCAAATGAATCCGTTTTTGAATGAACAGAATCAGCTAGGTATATGTGCATGTGAAAATGTTTCAGTTTTCATTTCACTGCTGCCTCTTTACAACCACGCTCGCTTTCATCCCCGGATGTCAGATCTTATAGTAGTTGAAGTTGAAATGACATGACAGTGTACGACAGCTTCAGAGGAGTCATGGAACAGAACGGAGGTGACTGAACTGACTGCCTACTGAGACCACGCGGCGTCTGAGTTACTTCCCAAGGTCTGAGACTGGTGGCTTTATTCATCCTCAAAAAACCAAAGCAGCCTTTCAATTAACACTAAACAAAAACATGGATTTATTGAATACATCAATCATGTTCAATGTTTTCTGATGTCACTTTAAAATCTGCACATTTGAGCCAGTTTAAGCTGATATAAACGTGTTAAAATTGCTAATTTAGTAAGAAATTATTTTAATAAATAATAATCAAATGAACAGCTTAATTATATTTGTATAATTATATTAACGTATGCACATTATTATGCAGAACTACTTGCATATTGTGTAGTACCGTTTTCTTTCAGCTTCTTTTCAGTTCTTTAGTTCCAGTTTACAGTTGACCTGGCTGCATATTTTTGGACTTTTGGACTGGGAAGAACCCAGAGTTCCCAGGGAAAACGCACACCCAGGACCCAGATCGAACCTTGCTGTGAGGTGACACTGCTACCCACTCAGCCACTATTCCCTTCTCCTAATGTGTCGTCACAAATGATATTAACATATTTATATTTTCTGTTTCTAAGAAAGATTCTTGGAACTAGATTCCAAGCACCAATAACAAATGTCTTGACATTTAATAAACCAATTGTTCAATAATGTATACAGTACATTTGTAAGTACAATCGATTAGATTAGATATTGTGATTAATATTATATACACATGATACTGATAAACAATCCAAACTCTTAAGGGACGTGTAGAAAGAAAGCGGAATATGTCGTGCCAGCAGTTAAAAGATGAACTAGCAATAAAATGACTGCTGGTTCAAGATCCAAAGACGAGGTTTTAATAGTTGGGGCCTCAAGCAAGGTCCTTAAAACGAAATTGCTGAGACAGGATATAACAAGGCTTACTAAAACAAACAAACAAGTAAACAAGACGCTATAGCTATGAAAAGAACAGGCAATAGATGCAGATGGGTCGTCTTTCCTAATAGCTGTCAAGAACATTCAGCATGACGGCTGACATTTTCTAAAGAGATTCATTGCTAAGTGCAAGCCCATGTATTACAAACGTAATGCTTACTGACACAATTAATTACTTTAAGATGTATGCTGAAATAGCATGTCAAAAGATAAGCACAATAATGAAATGCTGAAATGCGTGTTTCACCAACTATATTTTCTGTTCATTAATAAAAGAAAATCGGAGATGTGTAGTAAACGAGAATAGGAAGTGTGTAGAAATCAACAAGCTTAATTAATGGCATTAATAATAGACCACTGAGGTCGTGCCATTTTGCATTTGGCGACATAATAAGCCCATATTTGTTGTTCCGAATCATACATCATTTTTCAATGGGGAAAAATATGATCGGGGTTTTACAATAATCGTCTCAAACGTCATCTGATAGAGCACTTTTCTCTACGGTGGTCAAATAATCTATATAATCCATATATATCTAATCAGCAAAGACGATTAATGAGAAGCTGTTTCCGAAGTTTTGATGGGTACTTTTAGCTTTATGTGTTCCACATTAACCTCCTTAAGAGCCAGACTTTTCCCTGATGTGCGTTTTTTATTTCGTCTAGCTATTTGTGATTAGTACGACCTAACAAGCATAAAAATTATATTTTGTCTTTGTTTTTTTC
>JAOUQU010000028.1:7057906-7069799 GCA_028566735.1 Ammoglanis amapaensis
ATTAATTTGCGATTAATTAATTACAGACCCTGTAATTAACTCGATTAAAATTTTTAATCGAGTCCCACCACTAATACACACATATATATACACACACACATAAATTTATATTTATATATATATGTGTATATATGTATGTGTATATATACATACATATATAAATATTGTATTATGCAGATCGATATATTATAGACATGTATTTGTATTATAGACAATTTCTTCTTTTCTGGTCATGCTTTTAATAAACAATAATCTTCAGAGCAATGGTTTCTTTCTCACTGAAGGATTTGCATGGTTAGATAGATCATGAACATTATCATTATGTATTAATGCTTGTATTGGTTCATTCTCTAAATATTTTTTTTAGTTTGCTTTGTAAATTGTGGATTTACCTCATCGGAACATCCTCACTCACATCAGTCACTTCCAGTGTCGCTATGATCGCAGCATATTGACAACTGTGACAGGACTTTGATTACAGCATCAACCCTGGGGCTGGGGCTCGTCATCTGTCAAGTGTAAGCTAAGCTGTGCTAGAATGATGTCGAAGCGCAAACATCGAGGAGAGAGGCGGGCGGGGGGACGGTGAAGGGAATCATTAAATCATTAAACTTCACTCTGCATTGCACTGAACACGAGTCACACTAGTGGCAGCGCCAACATCCGAATGAGCAGTCAAATGGCTTTCACTCAATTTTGTCTACATCATCTCAAACGCTATGTCAAAGTTTTCATAATTTGACTTCTTTACCTCAGTGAACTCTGATAGCTACGGTAAAGGTGACCGCTAAATTATAAAAGTTACGCTCATCACTTTTTTGATACTTTAAATTCTTCTCTATGGGGCTAATATCGTAATCATTAGTATGATTTAGGTCTTAAGTGATGGGTAATGCCTTAACACTTGTGCTGGAGGTAATAACTACGAAGGTGGAACCACCATAAATATTTCAGTAAACTGATTTCATTTGTTAACCAACATTTTACATATAGACCAAAAAAGTTGTAATCATTTCTAAAGATGCTCGTCATAGAAAAGCTACCAAGGTGTTTTTTTTTGGTGGCTCTGCTATGGTGACCCCAACGTGAGCATCCAGAAGAATAAGATGACTACAGTAACAATAAAAACAAGTTGATACTGCTGTGGATGTGCTGTGGAAACCCTGATGGGAGCATCCAAGGGTGGAGAAAACAATGTTTATTAAGAACAAGATCAGTTCTCCAACTTTTAAGACCTTCTAAAAGCCTCAGATTTCATTTATCTTTAGTAATAAGGATGCAAAAGCTGACCCGTTTATCTCAAATTGCACGCTGCTCTTCCCATAAAAAGCTCTTCAATCACACAATCTATAGACTAAGAGAAAAGGGAAGAACAAAAGAGAACTGAAAATGCAGAAGAAGAAACTACAGAAACCTTGGGTAGTGTGTGTGTGTGTGTGTGTGTGTGGGGGGGCTTTGACAGACACATCTCACACAGGCTGACAGCTCTGTCAATAGCCCCAGGATGGAGCGCTTGATTGACAGCAAGCAGGTGGTGGCTGAATGGAGTTGTCAGGCCAGCTGTCAATCATCAGCTCAGCTATAGAAACAGGGGAGGCAGCACAGCTGTCCAAGGTGATCTGTTGTTTTTCCAAAGCAATAGCATGCATACATATGCACTGTCATATAACAAAAACTCAGGCTGGGGGAGAAGAGACAGAACAGGTGCACGTGTCTCTCTTGTACAGTTGGAAATGGCCCAGTTTTATTTCCGAGGATTCCGTTTTTGGAGAATGCACAGACGAATGGACTCATTTGCTGAATGGACTAACAAAGGTTGATGCTTTTTCCCTGCCCGCACTAACACGGTGAACATTGGCGAACATTGGTAAAGGAATGGTCACGTTGCGAAGCTAAATAATCTAATGATAGTGCCATGAAATGTCTCATGTTGCATCTTATTAAAACATTATGGTGATTACATAATTATGCAAAACATCCAGGTCCTGCACGGGAAGTTTATTTGTGTACTTATGTACATTGTGTACTGTATAAACTGGGTCATTTCCCAACCTGCAGGTCTTGTTGCAGCTCTCAAGTGGTCAGTATTTACCGTGCGGTAAACAGGAACCGTGGTGAACAGGCCAACATGTACTGGGTCATATTGGTGTGAACTATTGATTGTATATAATATTAGGATGCGAAACATGTTACTGTTTGGTTAGTCGGTAGTTGTTGATTTGAATATACTAGGTGTTGTGATAAATAAAGACTGAGAACTCATCTGGTAAATGCATGTTGATACCCTTCATTAGACACGTTATGCACTTTGCTAATTAGCATCTAATTTAATGGTCGCTCCTTCTTGATGGGTATCGAATGTTTCAATTAACTTCACGAGAAAATAGCCTGCAAAGTGCCTGCTCCAGTTCATGAGGTAGGACATCAGGCGTATTACACATTCACTGTAAATGGGCAAGACGACGCACATAAAGGACTAACACGCTGCATGTCATCAGCACAGTGGTATGCAGACAAAGAGCTCACAGGCAGGCAGAGGATCATTAGTGTAATCGTCATTGCTTTGACAACCTAAGCTACGAATGGCCTTGGAGCCCACAAGGAAAAAATAGATTTGAACAAAGTGACTCTTGACGTCCTACTTTAACCACATCAGGAACATCTGTTATGTGCCAAACTATAGTTGTAAAAAAAAAAATATTCACCCGGTTTTATGCAGTATAACTAACTCATTCTTTACATTTCTGAACATGTTCAGTTTAACACGCTGCAATAGTCGATCTCCAACCAGATGTCTTATTAACAGCCAGCACAGTGATGAACAGACAAAAGAACCGACTGCCAAGTAACCAGATCGGACCTTTTAAAAAAAAAAATCCTGGATGCAGCCAATGTGTCTGAAGTAGGGAAGTAACGATTCAGAAAGTATCAATACAAATCAATGTATTGTGCATATAGTGCTGGTACTATATTTATTAATTCAAAACAATCATATACAAGATATACAGTGTAGACGATTAACTTTTGGATCACCCCTGTGATCCTTCAAGAGAGACTTTGAGACCATAAAAAACACTTATCAGATCCACATCTTTATTGGGCTAATGTCCAGACTCAGACATGACAATTCAAATAATTCTGGTGGTGATTTATTTGTGCATCTCAAGTTATTGTCTTTTTGCATCATTCCACTTCCATTGAACTCTGGCTGATGCAATGCTACCGTCATTATTCCTGCAATTAGGTCTATCGTTTCCCTTACAGATATAATCATCTAGAAAGCTTGAAATTATTACCTACATAGTTTATTTTTGACTGAACTGTAAACTACATTTTTCAGAACGTACATTCAAGAGAAATGAAGCCACAGTGGATCTCTGGACTGAAATCAAAACAGAATGTCTCAGTTTATTCAACTACTTTTTCAAACATTTGTTTAATTTGATATCAGTCAGGTAAATGCAAAGACTATCCTGATAATTGAGAGCAATGCAGAAATAGATTACGGCTCCTCACAACTGATCATTTGTTGGTATAAATGGATGCTAAAGCTGTTTATCACTATTGTATTATCCACTGTTTTGACTGCAGTTACAAATCACATCACATTAACCATGTAAAATATAATAGTTAAGTGTTACCAAGGGGTGGTAGTGGTTTGAAGTTACGGGCCTTACTGTGCAATGTTTGCATGTTCTTTCCGTGTCTGCATGGGTTTACTCCGGGCGCTCCGATAAAAAAAATGGTGTCATTAGGCTGAATGTCTTTGGGAGACAAATCTGACCACAGATACAACAACCCAACAACATGTAAGCTTTTTAAAAAGTGTTTCCATTCAGGCTCAGTTGAACAGAAGTTGTTCATGATTGGAGACGTTGAGTCCGGCTGCTGACTCAGATCCTGTCCCTGTTTAAATGCCAATGAGCTGAAGGGCTGATTGATAAATCTACCAAACCACCAATACAAAAGAAAAGCAAGAGATTGATAAAGACGGCAGAGCTCCTCAAAGTACTCAATACTTATCTAACTTCTAAATGTTAAACATTGTGCCAATCATTGTCAATGTTGTTCAACTGGTAAATATCGACAGTGTTTAATTTACTTTGGAACGCCTAAAATAGCATGTAAGTACATAAATTGTTAGTTCATTACAATAAATTACATTATTATTTTTCATGCAATACAATCTAAGAAGTAACTAATAATCCAGTTACTGTTATTGGTAAAATAACTAGTTACGGCATGCTTTTTGATATTTGCACTTATATTTAGCCCCTGTTCCAATTAAACAAGTGTCTTGCCTGCACCCAATTAAAAAACCTTAAACGTATTAAATGATTAATACAGTACGGCTGCTCCGTTACCTTTATATGAAATTAGAAAGTACAATTACAATTTATATCGAGCAGAGATGTAACTCTACTTTCTAACTGATTTTAATTTTTCTACATACTATAATTTATATGATCGATCTGTGAAACATCGCCACCTCATTTAAGATGCGTAGGGCCTAAAAATGTCATCGTTTAATTGTTTAGAAGAGAATTCAAAATTTGGTGAATAGCAATGATAACAGATCTGCCCAGAATTTTCTAGAATGAGACAAATGTAAAACAAATGCTCTGGAGGTTCATCACAGATTCTAATTGATTGTTAATGTTTGAACAAATTTGACATGACAGAAATAAGTCTTTAAAGCAGAATAAGCCAGAAGCAGCAAACTTCGCACAATTAGTGATTTAATTGGAAACAAACGTGTTTTAGTGAAGGCAGGTTCTTTGTATAGCAACTTATCCAGGAGTGCCAATTAAACACGTGGAAGAATAACAAAAAGAAAACAGTTATTATTTAATATGATCGATCAGTTATAATCTAAACCAGTTTTGTAGAGGACTTTTAATTTGTAAACACATCAAGGAAAGTGTCATTGTGGCGTCATATATTAGAACAGCAACCCATGAACATCAGACTTTAATAAAAGATATTAAAAAGTTAATTAATCATTACCTTTTTAATTAATTTCCACATACCTTCACACCCTAATTCCAGATTTTATCTGCCAGAGAAACTGTAACTCCTAACAGAACGACTCTGCCTGGGACTCAAACCCAGAACCTTAAGGCTTTGTTTAGAGATACCAGTACAACCCAAAAGCAATTGTGCCACATCGGTATGAATAATTAAGTATACAATGCAAGTTTAAACCTATAATTTATGTTGTTTCCTTTCTAAATTAAGCTTGACAAACAGGACTACAGTCAACAATGAATTTAATAAGCAAATTAATTTATTTTTCTTTCTGATCACGTGTATAGATCACAAAATAACAACATTCAAAAACTGGAGAAACGGCAAACGTTTTTAAACTATAGAAATTACCGAGACAGATAATCAAAGCAGCATTATAATCACTTTAAACACCCTTTAATAATGACCATGTTAAAGAAGTTGTGATCTTGATCTTGGAGCTACTTTTAAATTCACATTGATCATGTTTGCGTATTAGAGAAAAACACTAAGTGAAAACAATTAACCCTGTGAAACATGATGGGTGGATTAGTCTCTTGACTTACTACTTTCATAGCTGAATTCAGTTGACGGGTATAAAAATGCATAGAACAGATTATTTAGTTATTATTTAGTTAAAACTGACTGAACTGGCACAAAGAGAAAGAAAGAGAGAGAACGGCAGGACTTAAATGTCCAACAAAGTCACATATTACAGTCGTTCAGAAAGACTTCTGTTGTTGTCGGGCAGCTTTAAACTTTGACACCCTCTTTGGCAGCTCCTGGGTTGATTCGAACCCCTGCTCTTCTTGCTTTCGTTCAGGTATTGTTGGTAGAGCCGGAGCTGCAATGGTCAGGTGTGGGATCACTGAAGGCAGTGGATCCTTCTCAATCACGGTTCCTGAAAAAGCCTAGAAACCAGAAAAAGAAATCAAAATTAGTTTCCACTTCGGCTAGTCATGTTATTACTGCGCCGGCTGAACATCTTGTTCACTTATTAGCATAAAAAGGTCTAGTATTGCTTGAAAAAGTTAAATGTTACTAGGGATGTAACAAGACACAGCCCATGACGCAAATCCGATTGGCGAAAATGTTACAGTACCTCAAATCGTCCATTAGGATAAAGGCTGATGTTGGCTGCACTGTCCTCTTCGGTTACGCCATCACTGGCATCACTGTGAGTGGCATCATCGTGGCTGACAGAACGGTTAACAAATGCACGACGCTCCTCAAAATCCGCTGTGCTGCTCTCGCTGGTATCACTGCACACACTGTTCTCCCGGCTGCGTGATTTTAAGATTGATTTTCTTGGGACTGGCTCGCCGTTCACCACGTCCACAAATACCCTGCACGCGCACACACACACACACACACACACGTACACCAGCAACGTTAACATGTTGGGCTATTTATACATGAGTGCCAAGTTCTACAAATGAACAACATTAACATTTCCAGTCAAAACTATGGACACATGTTCTCATTCAATGTTTTAAAACTGTCCAAACTTTTACTACTAAAACATAATCAAACAAAAAATATAAATCAACAGTGTCTTTTATACACCCCCTCCATTTATCATATTATAAATGCCTGAAGAGTTAATATCTGTGTGTACTATAGGTGAGATATACCTGTAGAGGTCAGCTGGAGTGGTGATTTTGTGATGCTCCTGAAGGTTGCGGCCGTTACTTTTGCCATTCTTCTTCTTTCGCTTGGCTTGTTCTTTCTGCTCTTTTTTCTCACTAAACTTCAGCATTGTATTCTTTCCTGTGTTTATTCGCACCTAAGCCACAGAGATTAAAAAACAACAACCCGACACAGTGAGGTTTCTAGTCTACTTTGCATGATCGAACTAGAAAATATAGCCAATAAAGATTTCTCACCTTTTTAGGCTCTACTGTGTGACTGAAGTAAATTGTTGGCAGTCCGTTGCTCTCCTCCATTTCTGCTTCGTCTTGCTCGGCCTGGTGTGGCTTGAAACCATTAATCTGGACTACGGGAGAGGCAGGAGTTTGGTCCTTAAGATTGGCGTGACCGTTGACCGTAAACGATTCGGCTGAATCTGCCTCCTTCTCCTCCTCTGATGATGATGAAGACGAGGAGGAAGTCGTGTCCTCCCCATTAGTATCATTACTGCCAAACCTAAGACACAAAAAAAAGATCAAGCAAATTCATAGTACCATAGAACTATTTACGAATAATTGAGTAAACTAATGAAATGCATTTGATCCTTGATTAAAGAAAACAAGTCTCTTAAAAAAACCTGCACATTTATATTTATTGTATACAGATGTTAAAAGAACATTTAGAGATGACAAATCAAATGCATGATATACATAATTACATAACAATTACACATGTAGCCTAAAACAGGCAATAATAAACAATACATAAACATTGCCTAAAGTTTCTGAACTTTCAACTCTTGGTAGTTTTTGGAGGAATATTTGTACAGGTTTGTTTCTGTCATATTTAATGACGTGTGTGTGTGTCTGTGTGTAAGTATATGTAAAAAAAATGAATACTTTAAAATGCTCTAAAACACAGATCTATTAATTTTAATGTTTTTTAAGTATCAGGTTGACCAGAATGACCAGTTTCACCCATCTTTATCAAAACTTAATCAGTATATCATCAATCTATGTTCACTTCCGCATTAGATGAATTCGTCTCACCTGTCTCTCTCATCCTGCTCTTCTTCCAAACGCTCCAGCTCATCAAGCCGAGCCCAGAGCTCTTCCTCAGACACTTTTCCTTTAAAGCTTTCATCATTTTCTTCCGTTTCCTCCTCTAGCTGCACCATATATTCCTCTTTAGGCTTTGAGTTGGGTTTGTGAGCCACACGGTGTTTACCTGACAAATATCACAAATAAAAAAAAAACTCCATTCCTATGAAGTTCCAAAAACTTGCTTGCTTGTGTTTTACATGCAATGATTCCAGCTGTAACCAGATGTATTACACATCCTTACCATGAAATTCTCTAGTTAATCTAGTTATATTTACAAATAATTTTCTTCAAAGACTCTGTCCCTAAATCGGCCTGGTTCCTCTTGAAATTTTATGTCTCATATGCAGAATTACCTTTGGTATCTATTTCCTCTTTTACAACTTCTTCTCTGATGTCAATAAAATCTCCAGTTTTCTGTAAATAGTGATACGGTTATAAGAATGCAAACACACCAGCAACACACACAAAGAAAGAAAGAATCAGTTAATAATCGGAGGCGCTTACACCAGCTATCCGTTCAAGACTTTCAGTAAATCCAGCTCGGTCTTGGACGTTTTTCATAGATTTGTGCAAATCATCGAGTTTATTCTGGACATCTTGAAGAATAGAAGACATTTGTGCTCTCACGGTATTCAGCAAAAAGCAGGAAATGAATTTGCCATTGCTTATTAAAATGTATATAATAAAGTCGAACTCACGCAGCTTTCTGTGTTCTATCAGTGTATGTGCCTGTTTAGCTGAGCACTTTGCAAACCAGTTATCACCCAACAGAACGGTCAGCTCGTTGGTGTGAATCAGCTTCCCAGGCATGAACGCCAAAGAGCCGAATGGTACCTTAACACAAAACAATTCATCAAGCACTTACTTAGTTCATAAATATGTGGATTGTAATGGGTACCAGGGGATCTTACACCATTAGAAAACAAAGTTATCATTTTGTTTACAGTTAATATACCATTATGTCATAGGAAAGCTCATCAGGTAAGGTGGTGAGGCGCTCCTGGAGACTGTTGTAGTCATTCTCCACCTTTTTCCTGATATAAAAAAGATAAAAAATGTGTTACAGTATTAGACTCCGGAAACGTCACAATATATCTGCGAGCTTGTCTAAGCAATAAAATAATTACCTCCATGTCCCACAATATTTGCAAGTTCACCTGATAGTCATGCAAAACACCAAGTCAGATGCTGTGGATGCTAATCATGTCTTGATAATAAATTTTGCCTTGTCAAAATCCAAGTGCTCATGGTGGATTATTTCACATCTTAAGTTAGTTTATAGGAATAAATGTCAGGAAATAACCACAAAGCATAACGAATGGGAAAACCCGATACACTTATACACAATACATACAACTGGTAAAAGGCTGGACTGGTTACTGGGCATGACATTAATCCATCACACAGACACAGTTAGTTTCAAAGGCGATACTGCTCTTTTGCAGAAGGATAACCATGTGAATATTCTTGTGTGGGTCTAAATAGGCATTTCGACTATATAAAATGGCACCATACTTCTTTCCACATTAAAAAATACGCCAACAATGAAAACTTGTATCACTTACCAGTGTTCTATCTGACTTTTGCAGTCTTTCACCACCTGTTATTGGGACAATTACACACGGTTTATAAGTCAATCCCTTCCAGGATGCTTAAAGCACTAATGGATGTAAATGTTATTTATTATTACACGGTAATGTAATTAGAAAATGTTAGAAAAGACTGGAGAAATGTCACAATGTTTAACACCCCATTAAAATGGTCCCAACAAACACTGTTTAAATGGACACACAAATGCATTTGTATG
Source organism: Ammoglanis amapaensis (assembly GCA_028566735.1). Taxonomy (NCBI): domain Eukaryota; kingdom Metazoa; phylum Chordata; class Actinopteri; order Siluriformes; family Trichomycteridae; genus Ammoglanis; species Ammoglanis amapaensis. The sequence continues at coordinate 7,067,453 of JAOUQU010000028.1, forward strand.
CATTTTTAAGTAAACAATAGAAGTTAACAACAAACTAGTTAAACCATACACGTAGTGTGGTTTACTCACTCACAAACTTAGTTTTTAAACCATAATCGATTAATAAACATGAATTAAAGAAAAACATTTAGTGTATCTATTAATCCGAGAATGTAACAGTGTCTGAACCGATTCCTTTAATAAGAGTCGATTCAGTGATCAGAGTCATCATTTGGATTCATTTACACTACAGGCATAAATTTCAGCGTAACAGTTTAACAATCATAAAAAGCACATGATTCATGGAGTTTTAATTAAGATAAAAAAAAATAAAATAAAGAGACGACGAAATCTTCAGAGTGGTATGTCTAAGAATCAGAATCGACTCCAAGGATCGGAATCGACTCCAAGGATTAGAATCGACTCCAAGGATCGGAATCCACTCAAAGGATCGGAATCGACTCTAAGGATCAGAATCGACTCAAAGGATCAGAATCGACTCAAAGGATCAGAATCGACTCCAAGGATCAGAATCGACTCCAAGGATCAGAATCGACTCCAAGGATCAGAATCGACTCCAAGGATCAGAATCGACTCTAAGAATCAGAATCTAGTTGTTTTAGGTACTAAAACAATGAGCTAGTAACTCCAAACTTCACCCATTCATAACTTCATTCATACCACCTAATTATTAATTAAGTAAGTATAAACCTGTATTGTAAAAGGAAAGTAATACATTGACGTTACGCGTTTATATTGGAAACTTACAATGTACATAATAAAGTAATAAAACAGCAAATATGACCACCAACGACCCATTAACTTATTAGTTATCTACAGACCAAACAAGTTTATTAAAGTTATTTAATATTCATGCTTTAACTACACGCTATTTAAACAACGTGGAAATGAATTGGAACTTTCCAGAACCACCACCCCCAAACATCCCATAATGTTAACGTACAAACTCAAAAACTGAAGCGTGGTTACCATAACGACTACGCTTTTTTAAATGACTCGGCCTGATAGTAAAAGTAAAAGTGTCACCTTTCTATGTTCCTCTTTTAACCTCTCTAAACCGTCCGGCAGATTGTTACCAGTTTTTACTCTTCCAGACATAATTAAACTGGAATTTAAAATATATTTAATTATATATAAGTGTGTATATGTTTATAAATCCGAATCACTCAGGGGTTTGAAGTCCTATAGAAATGTTTATGAATGGCCTCGAATGTATTCCTGAATCCTGGTCGCTGTTTAGTCATCAACGAAGCAGTAGAAGCGACCCAATGCGAGATTGAGACCATTTCAAACGTGCATGGTGCACCAGTCGATCTCTTTCGGTTGAAAATATCCTCCGGTTGTTTGTTGTCTTCGGTCCTCAGCGGCGATCCGTCTGCGCCATGTTCGTCTCTCAACAACAACAGCCACGTGACGTGACATCGAGGCGTTCGTAGGTGCGTTCGATTTACGCAGAGTCCTGAACCACGTGTTCGTATTCGTATAAACGAGCCTTTAGCGTGCTTGCCAGGGCAGATTTGTTCGCTGATGATTTGGGGACCTGCACTTAGAGTGCACTTCATGTGTACACCAGTACTTTAGCTGTCTGTCATGTCGATCCCAGGCTGTGATTCGAACCTCCAGCATTTAGGCATTGCGGTTCTTTTCGTTATCTTTGCTTTGTATTACCAAAGTTTACAATTCTCTGGTATAAAAATTTGACATTTTGGATTGTGTCATGCAGCTCGTACACGAAAAAGAAGGACCTTTATTTTGAAAATGTATATCGCCCCCTAATCTTCAGCCATAATAAAAGTCATGGAAGACACCAGGCGAGGTAAATGAAAGAATAAAGAGCTTTCAACGTGTGCAATAATATAGGTGTAATTATGCAGTATAATAGTATTTAGTTTTTAAATATATGCATTATGGAATCACCAAAACTATATATATATTAGCAATTAATCTGTCTAAATTATAAAACATTTATTTACACTCTAAAAATCTGTTGGTTATAAACATGCATACAACTACATTATTCATTTAGTGGAGTTTAAAATCATTTAAACAGTCATTTAGTTTGTAACTTAAACTGGTGATTTCTTGTTTAATCACTAATATATCTTAATATTATGTGTTTCTTTAACCAGCATGTGGACTTTTATTATATTGGGATATGTGAAGAGAAACATTTCGTTGTGCTGTACATCTGTATATGTGTAACGACAAATATAATTGAATTTGATTTTATAGCACTGTCGCCTCAGAGCCTTCGATCCCCGGGTCGGGCCGGGGACTTTCTGTGCGGAGTTTGCATGTTCTCCTCGTGTCAGCGTGGGTTTCCTCCGGGTACTCCGGTTTCCTCCCA
>JAOUQU010000028.1:7077421-7087936 GCA_028566735.1 Ammoglanis amapaensis
AGTTGGGATATGCGAAGAGAAACATTTTATTGTACTGTACATCTGTATATGTGTAATGACAAATAAAATTGAATTTGTATTTGTATAATTTGTTAATTTCTATCACTTATCGGACGTACACAGTGGACAGAAAGATAAATTTGTCCCTGAATTTGGACCACATTTCCAATATATTTCCTAAAAGTGTCTCTCTTGGTTTTAAATCAGAAAAAATACATGGCCTTGGGCTACGTATAGCTTTTACTGAAATACATGCTTGGTTACCTTTAATAGTTGCATCCTGGAGCAGAGCATTTGAGATGTAATTGATGCTTCTCAAATATTCACAGTAGGCTTCCTAGACGAATAAAAATAAGATTTATTATTGTACTTGTATTAATGCAAACGTGCAACTAGGACTTTTTGGTCACTATTATAGCCTCGGGTAGGCTTTCCATTTAAGCTTAAGCAAATACACAATAGATATTATGATATTATGTATCGAGCACGTCATTTCTAGGGGACAGTGTAGCCTAGTGGGTAGAGCGTTGGGGTGGGAACCCAAAGGTTGGGGGTTCAAATCCAGGCTCTGCTACTCTCCGCTACACCGTTGGGTCCTTGAGCAAGACCCTTAACCCTGTCTGCTCCAGGGGCGCCGTACTGCGGCTGACGCTGCGCCCTGACCCCCTACCTCAAGAATAAAGACAAATAAAATTGAATTTGAATTAGATTTAGACCTGATTTACTAGTAATAGTCAGAATAGCAAGTAGTAATTCAAACCCTCCAAATATAGGTAAGGTCAATTAAGAATACCCACCAGGTTCTAGTTGCTGTCATAATTTCAAAGAACGCACAAATAAAATCATAATAAAAAAGCACAGTCTAAGTAATTGGGGCTTAAGGGCCTTGCTCAAGGACCCAACAGCAGCAACCTGGCAAAATAAAGGCTTCAGATGACTATTTATTCTTCATTAAATAGTGAATCTGTATATAAACAAAAACAACAACATTGTAACCGGATGTGTTCCTGTTTACATCTGATAGGTGTGGCAGTATCTTGCAGTATTAAAAAAACAACAAACGTAAACAAATAGTCATAACAACAAACATGCATATACACAATCATTGATTATATATTGATACTGTATTAATAAATAAATGACCTGCATTATATATGGCGAAGTCATTTACCTTACATCTATTACTAACATCCAGCTGTATGGCAGTCTTTACAAGTCGCATTGCATGTTGTAAGGGTCTGAGAGTGCTGTCATTTGCAGAGCTAGCCATTGTTTTTTTTATTTTTAAATAATACTTATTATTAAAAAAACAATTGGTATTGCCACCATGAATTAGACGCTGATGTAAACATAAGAACCAGAAAGAAAAGTGAAGGCTCTAGAATAAACGGATTGTGACGTCAAGCATTTCAAAATAAAAGCCCGCAGCTATTAGAAATGATATAAACAGCATCATATATGTTGTTTATATTGAAGTCCTATTTCATGTAAAACGCGGTTTAAAAACAAAAAAATAATAACACCAAAAGCATTTTGTAGAATCAGAGGTTTAGATTGTACGTTTTAAATACTTTGCACAGACGAAATTATGGAAAAAATACAGTAAAATATAAGCACGTAAAATGCGTAAACACTACGAAAGTTTGACGTAAAACAGCGCATGCGCAGTGGGACATATTTTACATACCATGTACAGCCAGAAACGCGCAATGAAAACTCACCCCCAGAAAAATCCACACGGTGGCGCCAAAACAGTACAAATATACGGATCGTAACATCATGGTAAACAATTCATTTAAATCCTAAATAAGCTCTATTATCGTGCGCATTATGACGTCACTGTATCTACAGACACGTTCCCTTTTTAATAAATAAAAGTCTGAAACACCCCCCCTCTCCCCTCCAACAAACCCTGTGATGATATCTTTTGTAATCAGACAGTTTAACCCTGCCATTATAAGTCGAGCAAAGCAAATTTACACGAAGTTGAATGTAGAATAAGCTTTGGTGTTTGGCTTTATTATCGGTCTGATTGTATAAGGTAATTCATGCAAAGCTAGATAATTACAAACTGCAGGGCCTGCAGCTGTAAGCATACAAAGCAAAGTGTGTTATAAGCAGCTAATGTCCTTACCCCATGTTGATATCAAATCATAATAGCTTAAAAGTTCGCTTAAATTATCAAACTAAAATTGAACTGAAACATTATCATTTGTATTGCTCTTCTTATTACACCCACAATGAGAAATTAATTGAAATAGTTCATCATGCAGCAACTTTATACAGCAGTTGATTCCGGATAATAGCCCGTTTAACTTGGAACAACAAATGCAAATAAAAATACCATGACTGGAAAATTTAGAAGCTAATATGCTTGAAACATCAATTTAATGTGTGGATTTCATTACCGAGTTCAGTTGTGCATGTAGTTGAATACGATATGCAAAGAGTCGTTTTGATAGGTTTGCACGAAACATCAGACATTTACATTTATGTGCTTATACGCTATATATAACCCTATATCCCAAGCTACTTAAAATTTTACATGCATTTGGGGGTTAAGGGCTTTGCTCAGGGACTCAACAGTGGCAACTCAGTAAATAATGAGGCTTGGACCAACAATTACCTGATTATTAGACCACTACGTTAACCACTAAGCCATCACAGCTTGTTAAGCTCAATTAGGTTTTACCATTTACAACTTGTTCGGTACATTTGACTTAACATTTGACTATAAATAATCAATAGGGCCAAGTGTCTTACAAATACTAACTTTCATCCTAATTAGGGGTCGCCACAACGGACGGATTTGGCATAGTTTTTACCTTTGACACCACCCTCCTTATTTACCCAGGCTTGAAATAGACTATAGACTACTATGCACTAGTTTATACATCCAGTGACCTGTAAGCAAAGTCAATATCTGTAGTTTAATAACTGCAGAAAACCACACAGACACTGGAAGAAGGTGTAAATTACCCAAAACAAAACTTGCAGTGGCCTAAATGAATGATGCACGTCTGTTTAGAAATCTTGCATGACATAATTTCATTCCACACCACAGGATGGCAATGAAAGAAAAGAAATAGTTTTGTGGTGTACGATTCGTTTACAGTACACGTACAAGTACCCTAGTGGCATCGTTACATTAAGTGCTCAGTCACCTTTCCATTATCATAATTATATAAATGTGTGTTTAATTTATTGTGCTCGTTAAAGTTTGGTCTAATATCCCTTTTAAGATTTTAACTGCCCTTTGTTGTACAGGCTGGTTAATAACATCTACATCTGAAATGCTTCTGGCTGTAAAACATCTCATTTATTTATTTACAAAGTTTGCATCGAATGTTCTATTATTCATTTTAATGGACATGAATATAATAGGTTTGTCAGCATCTGAAAACTCGGGATGCGGGTGAGAATAAACCCTGGACAAGATACCAGATCCATTTCAGTGCAACACTGGTTCATTCATCCTCTGTTTTGCTTGATTTTGGGAGGTGGAGGGGGGTCAGGAACACCATGTGAAAACGAAAGCTGATAAAGGGAAACTCATTATAGACAGTGTTCAGAAGTGATAGAGCCATGGTCCTGAGTACTGTACTGGTTATGATAACAAAGCAGTTATGTTCAATAAATTGACAGTCTATTGATTAGACTGTAACATATATTTATATTTATATATAACATTATGACCTAACATTGTGTTGGTTCCTTTTTTTTGCTGGCCCAGATGCTTTAAAATCTGATACATTAATGTTTTCAGCAATTTGAGCTATAGTAGCTTGTCTGTTGGTTCGGGGCGGTGGGCAGCCCTAGCCACAGTGCCCGGGGAGCAGTTAGGGTTGTGCCGCAGTGAAGAGATGAATGTTATTCTCTTCACCTGTCAAGTAAAAGTCAATCTTTTTTCACAACAGTGAACTCATTTACACCTGGCCAGGTCATGTCAAATGTAGCCCCGGCCATCAACTGAAAGTGAAGATTAAACCCAGCTCCCTGAAGCAGGACTCCAAGACTACCCGCTGTTCAACCGACCTACCAATAGTCAAAACTGAACCGAAGAATGGGAAGGAACTGACAAGAGCACAGCGTGAGTTCTGATTTTAGGATGAGAAGGGTTTCTAAAAGGTGACAGTTCTTGTGTATGCTTGTGTAATTTCACTCCATTAACATGATTACACCTACCAGTTACAAAATACACCTTTATTTTAACCAGGTATGAAAACTAAACATCACGTAAAAGGATTTTTAAAAATGTTGGTGGGTGGTGCAACGTTTATCCTTCTGCTGCTGGTGTTTCTCTGGGGGTCCAATAGAGCATAATTTCAAGCTCACTGGGTGGTTCGGACATCAGTTCTGTCCGACCTTTTAACAAATGCAAAGCAGGCCAATTTGAAACCTGTCCACTATTTTAAAAGCGCATGCTTCAAACTTCCCCGTGCATGCACATGCGAGTTCTTTTTATGCACATTCTTTCATGAAATGGATTAATGTCATGTGAAACGAGATATTAGCAAAGGCACAATGTGACATCTTAATTGGGCTAGTCTTTCTTCTTCATCTTTTCTTCTTTTCTAAAAAAAAGCATTTGTGTGCTCTTTAATATCCGACTGTGTAATTTTCCACCTGTCAGCATGATTTCAGCAATACCCCACTTCTGCATTTAGGCCACCAGTGAGTAGCACAAAGAGACGCAGACATTTTTACTTGAGACGCTTGATTAGGGTTTCCGGGAAAGGGTGAATGGGGGTGTTTTAGGTGCTATAGTACTCTAGGACGTCTTGTTACTTTGAAACTAAAAGTGAAGGTCGAAACATCACTGAGAGAGAGAACATGTGCGGTGCCACTTCATCTTTGTTCAACTTGATAACCGGCATAAATGTTTCATAAGCAGCTCCATTCTGCACACTCGGCTGATAGACAGAATAAGAGCAATCACAAGACATAGACTGACTTTAAAAATACACCAAAGCCTGAGCTTGAATGTCACATTTGTCACCCGGATGTTGATCATGTAGATCACTAACAATGATGGTTCTCCCAGTCTTTTATTAATCAGCAGGGACGGAACACTCTGATTCGGACATTTGTATCCATTTCATCATATCCTTGTTCTTTTCTAAGCTCTTATTAGGTATTAATGGGTTTTCAATGCAGTTCAATAACCTCAACCTTTCCCTGACTTGTCAGGCTCTACTGCCCATAACCAGTTTTATTAATTACAATTGATTAAATTCATTTCTAAAGGAGCACATCCCTTATCTAAAAATAATTCATAATTTCTCATTGTGCTCGAACTGGAGAAAATTTTAACAACCCATTTCAGAGAAGACTGTCTGATAAATGAGAATATTTTATGGTACAGTGATCGGGGCATGAAAAGACTGCCGGTTTAAATGCGACTTTTTCCGAGATTTATAATATTTATCGAGGTCTCGTATGAATTTCCTTTGATTTTTCTTGACATTTATTGATGTTAAAATGTACAGAAATATTTTATAATAATATTTTTCATTATAATAATATTACTTTGCGCCCAGATGGAGCAGTAGGATTTTCTACTAGCACACCATCGTCTCAACTCTCATGTTAGAAACTTCAATGGTACATATTAGACAAAACTCACTTTTTGCGTGTTGTTGTATTGCAGTGTGGGTCTTTACTGCTCCTACAGTTACTCAGATTCAAAGATTGAATAAAATCCATCCGTAAGTGTCAGGAGAAATAAGGCCAGTAAGGAAAAAAAAGTATATTTTCAAATAAATCAATAAACTTCAAATAAATGTAAGTACCATTAATGAAAGTTTTCATAAGGGGGGGGGGGTTAAATAAAAGCATAAGAATACATTAAGTAAACAAAAGCTGGTGGATGTTTGGCGGGATCCATTTAAAATTGTGCACTAATACGTAAGTGTGCAATACAAGTTAAATTAAGGATTTGGGATGCGCCTCTGTCTTCATCCTTCTTGTTTGGATATTGAATGTTGTCCTTGTGTCTGTGTGGGTTTACACCAGGTGCTCCAGTCTCCTCCCATAGTCCAAAATCATTCAAGTCAAATAAATTGGATCTTGTTTAATACGCTGTACTTGTGTAAAGATGAAATTAACACATGAATAAAGATGGAAATGAAATATTTTGGTCTATTATCAGTTGACCAATGAAACAAGCTTATTAACCGACCACTTCCTTTCTGGAAGCAGGCTGCAGCAGTCATTTTGACACACATTTGATGAGCAATGACTACTCTGTTTCTTACATGTCCAAACTGAAGAAAACAGCTCATTCACCCGAACCCCCTGCCAAGGCAGATTGCTGGCTTTGTCCTATAGTGCTACGACCTAAAATATTGGTGCTGTGTTCTCAGCGCTTACCTTTGACAGGCACTGTGAAATGTTTTCTACTGTTTTTCTTTCTCTAAGAGCAGCAGAATCCTTCAGTTTTCCTTCGGTTCTGTCTGAAGCAAAGTGGTTACCAGCAAAGATTGTACTCTGATCAAAAATAGCATACAGGACATGTAGGAAAGAACATATCAATGTAATGGGATTTTATTTTATTTCAAGTGCCAGCTACAAAGTATTGAAGTAACCGTGCAATTCAGCTGTTTTATGATTATACTAAAAAAAAAAGGTCTAACAGTTTCCCAGGCACCATGGCTAGACCTGCCCTCCACGCCAGCCATATGTGCTCACTACTGCCCCTAGTTTGTAAATGTGTGTTCCATTGTACATACTAAATGGGTTAAATGTGCAGAATTGATTCCGCTGTGTATAAAAAGCACAGCGGTGAAAAAGTATTCTGAATCTAAAAGAAAAAACTGTTATCTGTATGCATATCTTAAAATATACAGCGCTTTAAAATACCTTTAGGTGTCTAGGAATGTCAGGACAGGGAGAATGTGTGACAGAAAATAACCCCCGGCAGTAAGCTGTGAGGGAGGATTTATTAGTTTTTAGCTAATCCTCTTCTGCTTGGTGAGCTAGTCACCCAAGGCTCGGCTGTTTCCCTCCAGCGCCCAATTTCAGAGTTTGTTCAAAGAGCTTTACTGCCTATGGGCACAGGGGTCAAGCCATGATGAGCAGGGTTGTTGACCCACAGAGGGCAGTAGCACACTGCACAGCTAATCTACAGCCTTGGCGAAAAAAGATTAAAATTGCACTTGCCCCCTTGTTCTTACTCCAGAGTCTTCAGCTAAGCAATTGTAATTAATGGAGAACTATTTACGACAAGACTCTTGTCTCCCTTCCCCTCCGTTTCTCTCATCCTCTCACCTGACAGAGGGAAGTGTGAAGATTGACAGATCAGCTATTTCTGCTTAACGGCTTTAATTAAAGCTAATTTGGGTTACTGATAGCATTTCCAACCCCCTCCGTCCATTCCAATTAGCGACAGTATTGGGTTCTTAACATCTCGAATCAGACCAGCCTGTCGGGATCGAGCAAACAAGGGTAAAATGGCAGAGACAACAAAACCCTCACGTGACCCTGGATGCTTCACAGCAAGCAGAGAAGTTATGGATATTCAATAATGCTCGATTGCTCTAGTGTACGATGGTGTACGAGTCACAACTCAATTAAAGTTCGAAAGCCAAAATACACAACCGCTAAAGTCGATAATAACAGCCAAAGCCTAAAACCAAACAGCGAAAGCTGAAAACAAAACGGAAATGCTTTAAGGCCTTTGGGGGCGATTTTTAACCTTTTTATCAATCAGAATGTTGCACCAAAAGAAGCAAAAATACAAAAAAATGGAGCGCTTAACTGAATTATTCACATTTTAATTCATACTTGGTTTAGATCACAGTGAAATCTTCATGTCGCTGAAAAGCAAATTATATTAATACATCACTAAAGCTTTATAAAGGCGTAAAAAAAGGTTCTTCTTAATATGGATCTTTGATCGACACAGCAGTATCTTTAAACACACATAACTGCAACACTGTCATCGAAAAGCTCGTAATTGGGAAAACTTAACGTCACCCACTGAATGACTTCCTGAATTAATTAGTGCACCGTGCAAACCTAATACATCCAAATCTAACATTATACATGTCATGCTTAGTTTTTATCTTCTTAGGTTTATCTTTTTCTTTTGATATAGCTTGTAGCTGTTGTGTTTTTGAGCTTTAATGTTGTGACTCTGTGGGCCGCCGTATAGCGGCTTATTGACCAGATAAATACTCTGAATACTATACATTGCAATCTCTCTCTTCATCTCCCTACCTTCATCTCTCTACCCTCATCTTTCTCTTAGCGGGGATTGGTCTATCACTTTGATTCCCACATTAGTGTATATCGCAGTGTATATATAAGTCACAGCATGCCATTTCACACACCTCATGTCTCTTTATGTGGCCATCCAGAGCATTAAAGCAGCACCAATCTCGTCGCTTAAATGGACCTTTAGTATTTTTTAGTCTCCTTTTGTAAATAAGAGGAACAGAACATGGCGATTTCTTATTTAATATAATTTAGACCCTTCTTGCTAAAATTATCCAAACGTTATTTACAAATACAGTCACACCAAAATATGAGTACGCAAAAGTTTGGACGCACCAGTTTGTTTTGTCTATGTTGTAGATGTTTGAAATCGATGAAATATAATAAGTATTGCTATTAATAATCGTGTGTGTGTGTGTGTGTGTGTGTGTGTGTGTGTGTGTGTGTGTGTGTGTATAATCTGCTTTAACTCATGATTCTTTGTCACATTTACTTTCAGAATTTGCTTTTTTAATGGATTATGTTCCATCTTTTCATGCAGCCTTGTACTTCACATGAAGTATTGGTCTATTTTCTTTAAACTGTTCAGTTTTCCTTTTCGTTTTCGTAATGTTTTTGTATTAATATTGTAGTACAGCATTTCTTTTGAAGGCTCGTAGAAACAATTGTGCAAGCAACCTTGCGTCCAGTTAGCTAAACACTTATGTGAAGGGTTTTTGCTTTTGTTTTGCCATTGTTTATTAGTGTATTATAAGTGTTCAAGACTTTCTCCTGATCTTTCCACAGTTTTATCTCACTTATATTTCTTAATGACTTTTCACCCCTGTGTTTTTTAAATGTACACACACAGGAATTTGTCCTGTGTTCATGTATCGAGCAGTATCCTGTATGCAGTAGTGGGCCGGGTCTCTAAGGACTCTGGGAAACGAATGTTAGGACTCTAATTAGGACTTTGGGAAACGAACCGGCAACTTTGTGATCGCAAACTCAGTTCTCCAAATACCCTACAAAGTAAAGTGGTACTTTGCAAAGTAAATTCTAAATTTTATGTTTTATTTTCTGTATTTTATTAAAGGAAACCAACATTTTTACCTTTAAGGTATTATCTTTAGATCCATCATGGTGCATAATTTATTTGTGTGAACACTATTTATATAAACGGTCCCTGGCGTTTTCCTTCAGTTCAGTTGAGTATCAACATTTTGGTTATTTATGACCCTTTATAACTCAGTCATTAACACAGCAAGCATGAGGTTCACTGGCTTTAATTAGATCTGCTTATTTACCTAACAATTCCAACAGCTGACCCAAATTACCAGTGTAAATGGGTTAAATTTCCCCTAAGAAGCCAATTATTCTTATACACCTGGATCATTCGACGCTTCCTTGCCTTGCTCACCAAAAACAAGCAGAAACACATTTCAATCATTGTGATTGAGTATCAAAGAGATGGTGGGTGGGGTCAGAATTAAATAAACGAATCTAAATTAAATAAAAACTAAAATATTTCGATTCATAATTTTAAAACTTTAACCAATTTTTTTTTTTACCAAAACAACACGAATGCAGTTATTAATGTTAAGTCATCTTAATTCCTAACATTTGATTTGTTTTGTATTTTATCATTAATAATAATATTATGAAAATGAATATTCAATGATTATATCGACTCTCTCATCTGATTCCATTTTACTGTAAACCAACATTAAAATTTGTATTTTCTTTAACAACATTAACATCAGGAGGAAATAAAAATAAATCAGACCAAAAAATACAGAAAACCAAATAAAACTACAGCCCAGGTACTTAAGTCTGGAGACATATTTGAATTTTATGAACTAAAATGAGCCCATAATAGACTTTCTTCAATTCAGATAGAGTCAGAAAGGTGTTTTTTTTTATTATTATTTTGGTTACATAGAAGTACATATTGAAAGGAAACAGCGTTCCTTCAGGATCACGGTGCAACACAGAACACAGGATGCAAACAGGATAGAATAAACAGTGCAGTTACAAAACAGTACAATAAATACAAAAACGATATTTGTAATCTAAAAATTCTAATGTATTTGTCATTACACATATACAGTACAATAAAAATGTTTCTTTTCACATATTCCAACTTGTCTGGAAGTTGGGGGTCAGAGCGCAGGGTCAGCCACGGTACGGTGCCCCTGGAGCAGAGTTAAGGGTCTTGCTCAAGGAGTATACCCCAGCAGTATAGCGAAGTGTAGCAGAGCCTGGATTTGAACCCCCAACCTTTGGGTTCCCAGCCCAACGCTCTACCCACTAGGCTAC